>APFE031273930.1:0-19478 GCA_000404065.3 Pinus taeda | reverse complement strand
AAATAAAAAAAAAAAAAAAAAAATTCTCTCTTCATCTTTCTTGCAACCCATTTTAAATATAAAATTTGAAATTCTCAATGGTTTGGCCATTCTATTTTTGACTGCTAGGTTTTTGAATTAGACCAGTTATTACAACTCTCATGCTCTCACTCTTTGGCTATTTATTTAAAATTTTAAGTAATTTTGTGGATGTCATGGGAACTAGTTCAGTCCCAGTCAGGAATTGTCTCCAGGGAGACAACACATCGTATACATGTTATTCATGTTGTTTTAATGCTATGTTATTAATGATATTCATGCTAACCTGATCTTGTAGGAAGGATTTTGGATGTTTGTGTTTGGTTCCATATGTGTAGGAAATTGGAGACTAAGAGTTGAGGTATACCCTAAGCTAGTTGCATTAACAAACTATTGGATTCTCATTTGAGAGGTGTGATCTTTCATCCCCCCTATTTCATTTATTTTAGGGTTTGAACGATATAGAGATTGGCTTGGAATGTCATTGTACACTTATCACATAGATATTGCACATGTATGTCTAGTCATCCATGAGAAAGGATGATGGAGTGAAAACTCTCTATGGTTGGGTAATTATAACTACAACACCTCGTATAGACATCAATGCTAACACATTGTATACTTCTCATTTTGATTCAAATGCATTGATCTATTTATGCATCCAAATCTTCTCCTCCAGCCATGAACTATTCCAATGTATTCTACTTTGAACCAATTATTCTTCCCCTAGCATTGACAATAATGACAAGAAATTCTCCAACAATCTCCCCCTTCATCATTGATCTCAACCATCTACATTTAATATGTGTCGATGATTTTTAAAGTTCATAATGTTTTTCATATATCTTTACTTAAGAAATATATACATGATAACCCTCACTCAATTCATTGAAAAATGCTACAAGTGCAACCTGAAGGAGACTTTTCAAAAGAGCCTCTTTGTATCGTAGACCTAAAATAGATCTCGCTGCGGAATTGAGCCATCATTTGGGTTAATGTGAAATGAAAGTATTTTACTCTCAAAGAGGCTACATGGGAGGAAGATGAAATGCAGAAGAATTACCGAGCATTATTACAGTGGGAAATAACTAAGAAATAAACATCGGGTATAGTGAGAATTAAAGGGGGGGGCGGTGGTGAACGTAATACCCCTCTCTTGTAGTAGTGTTGTTTTCTTTGATCTATGTTAGTGTGATTGGAAGAAAATTCATAGAGTACATTGAAATTCTTATGTAAATATATAATTTTATTAGCAAGTAAATAATTGGATTGAAAGCACTTGGGAATGAGACAGTTGAGTACGTGATTCTTACCAAAGAAAATAAAACCAAAAATATCATTAGTAAATGAGATTGAGATAACTCTTCCATGACAAAGATTCTACATAAGATTTAATGGATAGGAGAGAAAATCCATTAAATCACCTAGTTGGGGAAAGATGCTAAGCATGGATAATAATAAAACGTTGCGGGAAAAGAAGGCAGGCTTTAAAGGAAAACCTTATGCTAGTGGACTTAAGAACCACAAAAGTGGGATGCCACTGAAGGAAAATTTGATCAATACGGGTTGTTGATATATTTGGCAAGTACTCTCAGATCAGGGAGAACTGGAGATAGAATTCATGGTTGGGTGGCTACTGTGCTCATCAAGTGTAATTTTTGCAATGATTTTGGCTAAGAAATTTGTGCATAATTATCTATGTGAATAACTCAATAAATATTTTGATGCATCTTGTTATATATTTAAATATATAGTCTATTTTAAGGATTGGTATAGAAAATGATATATGCTCACCCTGTAAATATTCTAATAAATATCCAATGCTATGATAGATAACATGATGTTAATCTTGTAGAATATTTTGATAAATATATCATGTTGTGATAAATAATGTGTTGAGGAATGATATAACTCTGATAATCAATAGAAATTAATATATAAATCCATGAAGGATTATTTTTGGTGAAGTTATGTTAACCAACTCCAAAGAGTTGTAAATTCCATGCAAAGTATGATTATCTTATCAATTTTTGTATTCAATTACTTTCAACACTTCTTTAAATATATTTCTGGGATGCTAATTCTATGCAAAGTGAGAAAAGTAGCTCATAGGCTTATTAATTAATGAGAAATCACAATGTGTTCAAGATAGAAGGGAAGGAAATTTAACTAGTTCCTCTGTGTAAAACTGTGAATTCTTAAGAAAAAAATTAGCGAGCGATCCTAAGAACAACATAGAAGAATGTATAAACTCTAGTTTTAAGAATGAATTATTATAATTAAGTAAGTAACATAAAAGGAAGCAAAAGTTATAGCATTATCAGCATCTATAAAAATGATTGATCTCTAAAATATGCATATCCGAAAGATAAAATGAAACTTAAGATTTATAGGAAACATTTGAGTGATCATATTATCAAAGAAAAAAATATTGATATAGAGAAAATCGAGGAATAGTACCACCTGAAAATCTTCATACTAATGGAGTAAGTAAGGTAGTGGCTTTTGATAAGAGACATAAATCACACCAAAAAAATGTCATAAAATTTTGTGCAGGGGAAATTAGATGATCCCATGTGACAAATTCTCAAATTGAAATAGTAAAAGTATTAAGAAGGATATGGAACATGAAATTATAATAACCATAGATAATTTTGCCAATTTTTTACTTGAGTAACTATTGGTAACAGGTAAATTACAATTGTGAACCAGTGAATTATTAGCAGTAAAGCGAGATGTGCAAAATGTAATTTTAGACAAAGTATTATTAAACTATTTTCCTTATTTTATATCACATACAATACTCATGTAAGTAATTTCATTTCGAGTAAATATACATCAAACAAACTATAATCATGGACAACCTATGACAATATTCACTATAACCAAACTAGTAAATAAAAAAATAGAGTGGCATGAGAAGTATGGAACATGGAATTGATACAAACAACAGAGATCTTTAGAGTTCCCATTTTATTTAAAACCAAAACACTAAGATTTAATATATAATCATATGTGACCTCCCTTTTAAGGAGCAATGGCAAACGATGAAAAACATATGTGTTTTAGCACAAAAGTAAAGCTCTGTAAGTACTCGACCCACTTGGCATGCTTATGGTTCAATTTGTGCTGCTGCGTTACATATTGTAATGCTGAATTATCAGAGAACAAGACGAACTCGTTGCCTAGTAGGTAGTGTCTCCAATGTTTTAAAGCTTGGACTACTACATAGAACTCTTTATCATATGACGAATACTTCTGCCGACTCTCATTTAGTTTTTCACTAAAAAACGCCACTGGTCTATCCTCTTGACTGAGCACAGCGCCAATAGCTGTCCCACTTGCATCGCAACGAACCTGAAAAGGTTTACTAAAATCGGGCAGTCTCAAGATCGGCCTCTCCATTATTTTCCGCTTCAAAAGTTGGAAACTCTCTTCCGCCGCCTTGGTCTAACAAAAAGGTTGGCTGGCCTTTTTGATGGTCTCTAGCATTGGTGCGCAGATCTCACTGAAATTCTTAATAAATTTTCGATAAAAACTTGCTAAACCGTGAAAGATATGTACCTCAAACAAACTTTTAGGTGACGGCCAACTCATAATTGTTGAAATCTTTTCTGGGTCCATCTTTAACTCGTTCTCCGCAACTACAAATCCCAGATATATCAGCTCCTTCTACAAGAAAGTGCACTTCTTCAAATTTATCAGCAGCTTGTTCTGCTGTAGCTTTTCGAATACCCTTCGAATATGCTAAAGGTGTTCTCCTTTCGTCCTGCTGAAAATTAAAATATCGTCCAAATAGACTATCACAAATTTTCCGATAAATTCCTTTAAAATTTCATTCATCAATCTCATGAAAGTACTCGGAGCATTACTCAATCCAAATGGCATGACCAGCCATTCGTACAGTCCTTCGTTGGTCTTGAAGGCTGTTTTGCATTCGTCTCCCTCTCTAATCCTGATCTGATGGTATCCACTCTTCAGATCTATTTTCGTAAAATAAGCTGCCCCACTAGGACAGTCCATCATGTCATCCATTCTAGGCAAAGGAAACCTATATCGAATTGTGATTTTGTTTATAGACCGCGAATCGGTACACATTCGCCATTCTCCACCTTTCTTGGGTGCTAGTACTGTTGGTACTGCACAGGGGCTCAGGCTTTCTCTGATTAGTCCCTTATCCAACAACTCCTGTACTTGTTTGCGTAATTCTTCATTGTCCTTCAGACTTATCCTGTACGCTTCCTTATTTGGCAAGCTTGATCCTGGTATAAAATCAATGTGATGGTTGATACTCCTTTTAGGAGGCAACTTATCAGGTAACTCATCAGCTGCAATTTCTTGGAATTCTTCCAATAGCTCCTGTATTTCCTTAAGTAGTTCTGATTTTTCCAAGTTTAGTAACACTGGTTTCATCCTCCTCACAACTGCAAAATTAACTTCATTTTCCTCTACCTGTTTCACAAACTATTTTCCTCCAATTAACAGTGCCTTTGTTCTGCTTGATTATGCTATTTCTTCTTCTTTGATGGGTACAAGTGTGTGTTTAACCCCATCCTTCCTAGATTTATAGAAATTGGTCTTCCCATCGTGCGTCACCTTCCGATCATACTGCCATGGTCTTCCAAGCAGTATATGGCACATGTCCATTGGCATAATATCACAGACCACCGTGTCATGATACTTGCCAATGTGAAACTCTACCTCGTATTGTTCATCAACTAACACCTGGTGGCCTTTCTGTAGCCACGACACCTTGTAAGGTGTGGGGTGCTTCAGCCTTTTCAACCCCAGTTTTTCCACCATCTCAGTGGCAACCAAGTTATCCGTACTCCCACTGTCTATTATCACTTTACAGCATTTTCCATGCGATTTACAGACTGTCCGAAATAGTGCTTTTCGTTGTGTTGGTCTAGCCACCTCCTTGGTTGGTTTTAGCAGCACTTTATTTAAAATAAACACTTCTCCCATTTCTGCCATGTCTTCCACCTCCCGTGGTTGTGCTTCAGCTTCTTCAAGCTATATCATAAATGTTCCCATCTGACCTGTCTGTTCAACTTCTGGACATTCAAAGCATCGATGCCCCCATTTATGGCACCTGTAGCACTGGACACTAGTCCCTCTTCCGCGGCCATTCATCGTCCTCGCTGATATGGCCGACCTCCTCTGGTGCTGTCTCCTTTCTCTACTGTCCCTGAAGTTTTAGAACTGCTGCCTTCTTCGCTATTCGCAGCGGTCCTTCCTCTATCGTAGGACTGTCCCCGTCCTCTACAATTCCCTCTCCCTCTCATGTTATTCTGTTTCCGATTGATTTTCTCTTCAGCCTTCACAGCAATCTGAAAGGCTTCTTCAATACTTCGGGGAGAAAGAATACTGATTTCATCCGGAATTTCCATCCTCAAGCCATTTACATACCTCGCTGTTTTTTCTGTAGTTTCATCCGTATAACCAGCACGTAGATTTACCCGGTAAAACTCTTCTGTATACTCTTTGACATTCATACCCTTCTGTCTCAAATTCTGTACTCGACGACATAGTTCAACCTGGTAATCTTTCGGCAGAAATCTGCCTTTCAATTTTGCCACCATTCTTGACCATTTTTGTATGGGCAATTTGTTCAACCTTTTTCTGTCTGCTTGGACATTGTCCCACCACAAGAGGGCATGTCCCTTTAGCTTAGTAGCAGCGAACTTGACTCTTTTATCCTCCCTGACTTCCTCATTTTCAAAATATTTATCTAGTTCGCTTATCCAGTCCAATAGGACATCTGCAGACAGATTGCCATCGTAATTAGAAATCTCTATTTTGGGTTTGCTGCTGGCCAATAAAATCGAACGCAGTAGTCTCAATTCTGGAGCTTCTTCATCTGACCCGTTAATAGCAGTTACCGCTTCTTCCTCACTGTCATCTCCCAGTTCTGGGTCTCTTTGCCTACCCGCTTCCACTGCTTCCAAACGAGCTGTAATAACTCTAACCTGCTCTCTCAATCCTTCATCTGCTCCTCGGTGTCCACCTCTCGCACATCCTCGTCTTCGTGCTTGCAACTCTGCCATCTTCCTCTATATATATAAAAAAAAACTGCTCTGATACCACTTGATGGGGCCAGCCCACACGGTCCTGCGCTATCCCAACTTACGTGGACCTACACTATTAAACTGGCTCGGATATATGGTAATTGCAAATTTATTTTGGTTTTAATTAACAATCAAACCACGGTACCTGGTATTGTTTCTCCGTAGGACACCTTACCTCCTCGAATTTGACAAACCCTAATTCACTTTTTACTGCCCAGTTCGCGCCTCTACCGTCATTCTTACCTTTGTTACTTGGTCTCTGCGAGCTTTGTATGGTTTTGGCTCTGCCTCTGGGTTGTATTTGTCTATGGTGAAACCTTGTTGAGTTTCCGCCGGTCCTGTGGTGAAATAATGCTGCTTAGCTATGCCTGGTCATTACTGTGAGACTTTATATTCGACTCCAGGTTGTGTTGGTGAGTTACTGTGACTCCGTCGTGCATTCGGTTCATTTTGATGACTGTAAGAACATTTCTGGGTTTGCTCTTGTGAATACTCTCGGTTCTGGTCTTCTTAGCAAATTTGTGGTGAATGCCTGTAATGTATAATGTCTGGTCCGCTCAGTTGACAGATGCACAGGTTGATGGACTTTCATCTTGGTTCTTCTCTGGCGCTCGGCTCTGTAGACAAGGTATGTCTCCGTTTCATGCTATCATTCTTTTTCCTCCGTTTGTGCTAGAACTTACGTTTCACAGCCCCTCTGTGGACAGGGTCTCTGTTTCGGGTTCTGTAGGCCTTTGGTTCCGGCTCACTGTAAGGTATGGTTACTTCACCTTAACAATACTCAGGGTCTTATATTTACAACATCATCGTTTCATTTTCTTGTGTAGGGGTTCTGGCTGGTTAGAAACCCTAACCCTCCACCTTATGTTTCGCTTGCAGGTGTGGCCGGTTCCCGTGTCTTCACAAGGGCTTCTATCGATTCCACCTGGGTAGCTCTGCTCTCGTTTTATTTTCTTGCAATGATTCTTGGTCTTAGTCGCGTTTGTAGTCGCTTGTTGTGTGAACTGTTGGTTTATCTGTTGAGTCTGGGTGTATTGGGTTTACTCAAACCCTTAGCAGTAACGTAGGAGGGTTTTTATGGGTTTATAACTTGGTTCGGTGAACCCTCGATGTACAGTCTATGTAATTTTTTTATGTAGAAAATGCAATGTAATATACAGCGATATATAAACTTGTTTACAGCTAGTTCTGGTGGCTTACCCGGTTGCTGTTGCGGTCTAGTTTGTCCCTCTGTGTTTGCTGGTTCTTTCCGCCTTGTGCTCACTTTCGTCTCGGCCAGTTAATAGATTCTTGGATACTGTAAAACACTGTTATTATATTTAACTGAAATGAAATGATTATACAGCACTGTACATGTGGATTTTTGTTACTGAGGACATATGTATATTTGAACAGTTTGTTTGCTCGTGCACTCAATTAGATGAAGGAAAAAAATGTATATCTATTATTCTCATGCAAATGCTCCGCTGCTGAACCCCTCTGGGTTATCTCGCTTGTCTTTTTATACAATATTTTTGGGCAGTTTGATAACTGCTGGTAGTTATTCTATTACAGTTTATTTTGCAGTTACTGTAGGCATGATTTTCTTGACTATCAATTTGTTTACTTTGTCTGCCTTTCTACCATAGGAGTTCATTGTTTACATCACCTATTGACACTAATCTACTCTTAACGTGTCTAACTAAGACCTGTTACAATATTTTAAATAAAATGAACAGAAATTTAAAATAACAGAAGTTAATACTGTAGTTGACCATGAAAAAAAAAAAAAACATAGGAACTTGACAGGCTTGTTGTCCGTTCAATGAACTGTTTATCATTCCCAATCTTCTTCAGAAACTCTGTTCTCCCTCTCTCGGTCTTCACCCTGTTGATCAGATGCTCCTGCATCATTAACTAATGATAATTCCCCTCATTCTTAAAAATAAATCCATTTAACATTTCAGAAAATATATTAGTCTCAACTAGCACCCAACATTTAAGAAAAAAGTAAATGAAAAATATGAGTTACCACACCTTGATGCTTGGAGTGGAAAATGAATTATTTCCCTACAATTGTTACTCAAGTGTAAACAAAAATAAACAAAAATTATCATAATAGCTACTATCTATAGGCTCAAAAATGTTGGTCAAACTACATGCCCACTATAAAGAATAATAAACGAAACACATTTTCCATGAGGCTCAAAGTAGAATATGAATAATGAAATATCTATAGATTAATGGCCGAGTATATTTTACCAATCTATGAACCTCAATCTAATTTCTAAAAGAAAGCAGTTATTAAAAGGCAACAAGTGTCTTTTTCCATGTACAAACTAAGTGAGAACATCGTTATTAGATTTTAATATTTCTAATATTGCACCTTTTTATGTGATTTATAATAATAAAATATTTAATTAAAATCACCACAACTTATTTCCATGTGCATGAGAATCCATAGAATTTTCGAAGAAGGTTAGCACTTAGAATAAAAATAAAAATCTCTAAAGTAGACCACAAAGTCACAACCATAGATATCTAGACAAAACAAGGTAGAATGAGCTTAATACACTTAGTTGCATGCCACATATTTTTGCATGACGATTGTGAATGAGTAAGAAACTTACTTGGCACGTAAAGAAACACAAAGATGGTGGAAGAAACCCTTGAGATACAACGAAACTTCCACTTGTTCGTCATAGTTTCCAATATTCTCCTTTCAACTTTATTTAGTGTATTCCTTACAAGGTGGAAATCCATCATAAATAATTGGTAGAAACCACTCAAGAACAATTTCCATCATCATGGGGTCGTTGCCTGCCAATATCTATTGACAGAGTTGAAGACGAACAATGCAAGAACACCATCCTTCTATTGTTCCTCCATTATATATTTTACCAGCAAATCCTTATGTTGAATTTTTGTTCTTCGTTACTTGGAGCATCTGAACCAAGTTGTAGGAATATATATTCCTTTAGAATTGTCCTTTGCCCTTGTACCCCACCCATAAAATAATGGTAGATTACACCATGAAATAACTCTTGTTGTGGAATTTTGGTACCACCAATCTGTTACCAGGTGAAAACAAAAGAATAAAAATGGATTGCACTCTACCCTTTGCTTTCGAGCCATGACTTCACAACGCAGATGAAAAAAAAATCTTATTTCATAAAATGCCTCTTTATTTTGTTTGATTCGACAGGGAAAGTAAATTAATGCAACTAGCTACAAAATAATTCATAACCGATTCTCAACATCAACCATTGTTTGAAATTAATTTTATTTAATTTGTTAATTTAGCTCTCTTCCCAAATGAATTATAAATAAATTTAACTTCAAATATGAAATTTGCAAGTAAAAATTTCATTTTTTATTATGTCTTGTGATTTTTAGTGGTGTTAGGGATATACATATTCCCCCCATTAAAGATAATTCCATCCTTGGTGTTCATCTCTAATTTATACTCATTACATTGATCTTAGAACAATGAAAAGTGTATCCTTCCACTTCCAATGAAGGATTTTGTTTCCAAGAAATACCATTAAATACAACAATAATATCTTTATCTATAATCATAAGCATTTACATCTTTAAAAAATATTCAATCTTTATGTTCAATAATTTATCCATTGCTCAATTTTATAACAAGCAAAAACAAAGTTTATATACCAACGTACTGTTACTTTCCAATTACTCTTGGAAATCATGGTCACTTTATGCATTAAGTTTAATTAAATGTGGTTTATCAACTATGATAAGAACTCTAAGCATGTTTTAATTTCCCAACAACAAGCACCTAGGATTATTTCACAACCTCCATTGCATGCACCCAATTGGGTATGACCCACAAATGCAATTAGTATCTCTTAATCATAATCACATTACTTTTAATCATAGTTTTTCAATCAAATGAAGTGCTTTAGCTATTAATAATTTATGCAATGTCAAGTGATATTTTAATCACAATACTTCTATAAGTACTTAGAGAGCACCTACCTCTCCAATGATCGAAATGATCAAAGTAGTCATAGTTGCACCAAGTGCATATGGTCTTAGCCCCTCCTAAAGACATCCACAATACTAGTAATACAATAGAGGGGCTACACATCCAATAATTCCTCCCAGAGCTCTAGGATCCTTTCCTCTATGGATGTATAGGAAATTCTTATACAATCATACAAAATGTTTAATCATCACTTACCTAGTTTGCCACGAAAACCATACTGGGGAAAATAATTCTCCTCCCAATAATTGGAAACTTGTTTCCACAACTAGAATGAGCCAATTTTACATCCAATATGATTCCACAATAGTGATCAAACTTGGTCTAAAACAAAATTACACTTTTCCGCATCTATGATATTCCTCTAAAAGTTTCATGTGTTGAAGAATTTAAAGCTCAAAAACTCACTCTTTTGGGCCTTCTCCAATAGGCTCCAAAACTAGCAAGGTCACCTGAAGCTTTTGCCCTCTCCCCATCTTGGACAAAATTTTTCCCTTATTAAGATCATCTATCTCTAGGGAGAGGAAATGTGGGCAAGAAATTACCTCTGTTGATGGCCTTGCTTGGGCATTTCCCTACTATCCTATAAATGTCTAGGATGCAAAACTCTATTTTAGCACATTTTCCCACTGTAATTTACATAACTGACCATATGCACATTAACATTAAGGTATAAGGAACATTGACGTAAATCATGTATTCATATTTGACCCTTAACATGGGCCCCATAGTCTATAAATTTAAATTTGACAAGAAATCATAACCGAAATCCCATGTCATATACGTGGTATTCATTTCAAAATTACTATATTTCTCTATGTATAATCTTTCATTTCATTATTTTAGACATTATTCTTAACATTTATGGCTCTAAATCACGTTGCAACATGTTACCTTTCACTTTGCTTCATTATGCATCCCTTCCTTAATCTCACTAGCAACATTAGTTACAACTACTTTTAATAAAGCCAAATCTTTTACAAAATATATTATCAATTCTTCTTTTCACATGCATGAATGTTCCTAATATTTCAAAAATGTATAAAGCTATTGGTCTTATTAAACCATAAACCATTTACATGAATTAAAAGTAAACATAAAAAATAAGGATACATGTTCTAGATGCTACATATAAGGAACTTTAAAACAAAGTTTCCATGAAGTTGTTTTCCAAGCAACAATTAAGGGAAAAGAACCTTCTATAGTATATAACGAGTCTAATCCCATTGACATTCACCATAGTTCCAATTTATGAAAAATGGAATTTCATTTTATGTCTATATATATAATGACTACTCATTACGCAAAATTACTAAAATGAAGTCAATCACATGGAATTTTGCTGGTTAAACAAATTAGCGATGCTAATCCTAATACCCCTCTATTTCGTACATTTAATGTTGACTATTCAAGGCATGAACATATTGTTGGATTTAATGGCTATGGAAGCCATGTGTAAAATTTTTTGATGATGTAATCAATTTGATTATTAATAAAATAAATAAAATGTTAGAAAAAATCTTAGGAAAAGAACACTAAAGTTGAAATATTTCTTTCCAACTTTGGAAAATCTATGGTTAAGACCACATACTTGACCTTCCAAAAAACCTCCTAAAAATGCCTAGATGAAATTAATAAAAAGCATATTGATTTAACATGATGGGATAAAAGGATTATGTTAAATCAATTTGTCGGAGAAATATACTAAGTAGGGTTGAATAAAGAGTTGCGGGAGAAAAATGCAAGGTTTCAATAAAAAGAAAGAATTATCTTTCGGGAAAGAAAAAAAAGGCCTAGGAAAAAAGGTTTGTAGACCTTAAAGCAGGATGTTGCTAAAAATATGCTCGGAAGAAATGTATAAAATACACCACATATGAATCAAAGATGTTGTTGATTCTTATGGAAAGTAGATCTTAGGTCTCAGGAAACTAGAAAAGGATGTTCATGGTCAGGAGGAACATGTTTATTTCCCGAGTGGTTTTCCAAGTTGTAGTTACAATTAGATTCTTTATTATGTACATTATCAATGTCATATATTGTGTAGGTTATATATCATTAACTAAAATGCATGTTATATCGACATTTATTTAACCTGTCCTTTTTAGTATAATAATTCTAGCTTTTGTTAAAGAAAAAAAATATGTGTACCCTTATATTTAATTATAGTAAAAGGATCCTATAATCAGATTGTAGGATATGAAAATTAGTATTTCTTAGAGAAATTTATAAAAGTCGAGACAAGTGAAAATTTCCTATTGAGTTATATCATGCTAAATGTAATTAAGGTGAACTGAGTATATTCATATTGATATAAGTGATATGGAGTTAGTCTTATCTCTAATAATGTTCTCTTATAGAATAATGGAGACAAATTCCTTATATGATTGTAACTCGACCTCAACAACATCCTTTTTCCTCCAGTTCGATTTATGTTATCACAATGTTTAGAATACCGTTATTCACATATAACAAAGGTACAATACCTTGGATTTCTGTTTGATGGTGTTTTCTAGTCCATCTAGTAGATATAGTATTGCTTACAAATCTTAAAGGAATCACTTTGGATTATGAGCTCTACCATGAGAGAAGAGGCAACACAAACCCAATTTTCAATAACCATTTATTTAATTGTATATCAACATAATGAGATGAGGTTCATCTATATATAAAATCTCCCAAAATATAGAGCTAAATAAGTATCTTGTATATGTTAATAAGTTGTGTTGCCCTTATTTGATAAAATCAAAGCGTTCTAGTTAACCATGTGACATTTTGAAGGTTACATTATATGAGAGAGACGAAAATGTGTGGTAGTGAGTGCATTACTGTACTAAGCATGTAGGTATACGCAAAGGGTCACTAGCCAATTTAACTGTCATAGGTCATGGAGTCATAGCTCCTAGGAAAATATTAAAGTAGGCTCGAAAGTGACCCTTTAAAATTGCATCTCCTTGATATGGATAAGAGTGATAAATATACGAATATGATGTTTAATAATTTAAACAAAAATATAAATATTAAAAATTACCAAGGCTACGACCATAAATTAATGCAAACGTAAATCTCTCACTTTATATCAAATCATTAAGATATAACAAGCCATTTAGTCAATCGTGATAGGCCAAGAGTCATGTGGGAAATCAAAGAAATCATAACAATATCTCAAAGGATTTTGTCTCGAAGCCAACCTTAATTGATTTAATATCACTATCAAAATATTAATAAATTTACAGAAGGAACCACTGAGCTCAACCATAGGATGAGTATCTAGGGGTCAGCACCTAGTTGAATCCATGCAACCCAACATCATATAGTTGAACAGGAAGGAATCTCGAAACAATATACTAACAACAACGATTTATATTAGTTAATGAGGCATCAAATTTTGCATTCATAATTCTAATCACTCAACCAAGAATAAAGTGAACAAACAAATAGAAGATTGTGAAGAGGGAAAACCAAGAGTGGCATAATAAAGGTACATCTATAGTTCAAGGAAATAATGAAGTTGACTAAACAATTTCATAATAATAAACCCCATAAATTATAGAAATGAAATGAAAATATTGATTTATATATTCTGCAATTGAAGCATGACAAGAGATCGTGGATATAATTGTACAATACTTTATATTCGAAAAATAGTCATTCATTAAGCATAGGAGGCCACCGAACTAAATATTGAAAACGAGGAGTCATATCTATGCCAAAAAAATGTCTACATAACCCTCATGGGGAGTTTTGTTCAAACCCAAAGAAAATTTTGTAAGGGGGTCAAACCCCAAACGCAACTCGCCGAGACTTAATAATTGACATTCGGAAGAGGAAAATTACAAGGAATGACCTGAGGCGTTGTGAGAAATAGTAAACCTCAATTTAAAATTGCTTCCTTCCCATGCTAGAACGTGCCTGCAATGGCATTATCTCCTAAGGTCAGAAAAAAACCTGTGATGACATAGAAAATTTACAGAGACTAAGCTAGGTAGGGTAAAGTATACTTGTTGCAAGTTGTACTATGTAGAACTCCATACCTACAAATAAAGAATGTAATAGTTTACGAAAGGCATAACAAAAAGAAACCCAAAATATGGAATGCCAAATAAACAATATAAAACATAGAAATGAGAAAAACTCCAATATATATAGGAGTCTAAGCGGTAGCAATATAATCACATCCTACATAACAATAATAATGTAAGGCCACAACAATAATAGTTGTGGGCTTCTAAGGGCACAATAATAACAACATGGGGACTACGTGGGCACAACAATAACAATAAGGGAGTTATGCCAACAATAAAAATAAGGGGTTACACTTGTAGTATCTGCACCTAATGTTCCCCTCTCCTTCAAAAAATTCATGTCCTCAATACTTGAGTAGTTCTGTAAGATTTGGTTTAAAATTCTCATCCTCCCATGTGGAATATTTAGTGGGTAAGTTCTTCCACTTGATGAGATACTTTGAAATTAATTGATTCTGTAGTTGCCAAGTTCTTATTTCCGTGACTGCTTCAGATTCCAATATGATCTTCCCTTCCTTTTCAAGTTCTAGAAATGTTGTTTGAACTGGGATATTGTCACCTATAACCTTCTTTCAGCATGAAACATGGAAACCTGGGTACACTCAAGAAGATGCAGGAAGCTCTAATTTGTATGCCATAGCACCAATATTTTGTAACACCTTGTAAGGACCAAAATACTTTGGTTATAATTTATTATCCTTCTTAGCTAGCTTGAGGGAAATTTGTTTGTATGGTTGTAGCCATAAAAGTACCCAGTCACCTACATTAAAAATTCTTTCGCTGCGATGTTGATTTCGTTGTTGTTTCATTTGATTATGTCCCAAGGTGAGGTTATCCTTTAAGAGTTCCAGAACTTTTTGTTGATGCCTGATTTGATATTTCGCTACTTGAACCTTATAATATTATCTTAAATATGATGTTTTGGATGGTGGATGACGTCCATAAAGGGCCATAAATGGGGTCATTTTTTCTACATTATGGAAGGAAATGTTATACCACCATTCAGCCAGAGGTAACCACTTGACCAATTATGTTTATTTATCAGATACAAAGCAATGAAGATATCCTTCCAAATATTTGTTCACTATCTCATTTTTCGCACAAGAATGAGGATGATAAGATGATCTATGATCTAATTGAATACCCCACCAAGAAAATAATTTTGTCCAAAAATTTATAGTGGAAATGGGATCTTTGTCACTTACAATAATCTTTGGGTTTCGATGTAGCTTTTAAATTGTTTCCATAAATGTAGTAGCAAGTGTACTAGCTTTAAAGGGATTAGATAATGCACAAATTGTGCATACTTGGTAACTCTATCAACTACCACCACAATGACACTCTTTTATTTAGAATTTGGTAATCCTACGATAAAATCTATTCAAGCCTCCTCCCAACATTGATTTGGAATTGTTAAAGGTTGTAACAAACCCAAGACATTAATTGTCTCAAATTTATTTTGTTGGAAAACGAAGAATTCTTCCACAAACATTTGAATATCATATTTAAGCCCCCCCAATCTAATTTCTTCTTGGCCTTGTGGTATGTTCTTAAAATTCCCTAGTGCACTCCCAAGGAAGAGGTCTGCAATTCCAAAATGACATTTTGTTTGAGTTGGGAATTCTTACAAAGATATAAGTTGTCTTTGTACCATAATGAATCATTTTTCCATCTGAACGTATGAGACATATTGGGATCTTGTTGCAACTTTTGAATGAGTATCCACATTTATTCAAAATTCTTCCACTCATCCCTTGCTTCGATTATGCAATTTGGTTGTATAATAGAAATCACACAAAGAAATCATTTGACATCCTCATCATTTCTTGAGAGTGCATTTGCAACAACATTTTTCTTCCCTTTTTTGTAGATTATTTCAATGTCATAACCCAACATCTTTGTTATGAAACCAACTCACCAAAAGGTAGAAAATATAGATCAATGCCTTAAAAATTAGCCTCTTTGAGGTGTAGACCTCCTTTACATTACAAAAATGAGCAATTATTGGATGTTAGAAATGAAAACACCTACTTTCTATGCATAGGATTCTAAGGGGTCGTAGTATAATCAGATTCAACATAACAATAATAATGAAAGGGAACAACAATAACAATAGTGGGCTTATTTAGGGCACAATAATAACAATACGGGGACTACGTGGGCACAACGATATAATAAGTGGGTTGCACTAATAATAATAAGGGGTTACACTAGTAGTATAGGGACCTAACAAACCCCTTTCCTTCAAAAAGTGTTGTCCTCAATGCTTGAGTAGTTCTAGATGGTTCCGTATAAACTTCTCATCCTCCCATGTGGAATATTTAGTAGGTAAGTTCTTCCAAATGATGAGATACTCTGAAATTGATCGATTTCATAGTTTTCAATTTCTTGTTTCTGTGACTTCTTTAGGTTCCAATATGATTTTTCCTTCCTCTTCAAGTTCTGGTAATATTACTTGAATTGGGATCTTCTGCAACTTTTGAATGAGTGGAAACACTTCTTCATAATATTTCCATTCATCCCTGGCCTTGTTTATCTAATCTGATTGGATAATAGAAATAGCACAAAAAAATGCTTCCATGTCCTCATCCTTTCTTGATAGTGCATCTGCAACAACATTTTCCTTCCCTTTTTTGTAGATGATTTCAAAGTCATAACCCATCATATTTGTGACCCATTTTGTTGTTCTTTTGAAGGTAATGTTTACTCTAAAAAGTATTTAGGACTATCATGATCCATTTTTACCTTGAAGTATATTCCCATTAGGTAAGGTCACCATTTCGTAAGTGCATGAAGTATTGCAAACATTTCCGTCTCATAAATAGGTTGCTTGAGGGACATTTGTTTGTATAGATGTAGCCGTAAAAATACCCAATCTCCTACATCAAAAATTATTTCATTGTGATGTTGATATGCCTGTTGTTTCATTCGATTATGCACGAAAGTGGCGTTATCTTTTAAAAGTTGGAGAAATTGTTGTTGATGCTCGATGTGATATTTCACTACTTGATACTTTTTCTTCTTGATATGTCCTTCTATCTTGAGAGTTTGAGTAGTGGTAATTTCTGCCAATGCATTACAAGATATGGTTGGATTCATTTCTTAATGCTCAATGTGATCTTTCACTTCTTGAACATTTTTCTTCTTGATATGTCCTTCTATCTTAAGAGTTTAAGGATTGGTAATTCTTACCAATGATTTACAAGATATGTTTGGATTCATTTCTTCCTTCTCTGGGGTTGGTTCCTGGTCTATATCCTTTTCTTTTGACATTTCTTAATCCTTTTCTTCCTCCACTTAACAATGTATGTAAAATAATTTCTTCTCAACACACTTATGACCTTTAGTGTATTTGCTATCACAATTGTAACAAAGCCCTTTTTCTATTTTTTCATCCAGTTTTTCTGTTGTAAGCCTTGTAGGTTATGGAAGGCTAGGAGCAAACACACATCCATATTTATAGCTATGAGTGGTAAGATTCCTTGTTTCCATAATTCCTCTTTCAATTTTTCTTGGCAACCTGAATGCCTTCTCTAATGAATCAGGTTCCCAAAGACGAACCTCATGTTAAATGTTATCCTTTAGTCCCTATGAAGGAATCAATCCTTTGCTTCTCTAGAATATCATTTACCCTTATATTCAATTTTTGGATGTCCTCAATCTGCTCTTCCATTGAACCCTTCTGTTTGAGATTTATCAACTATCTAAAGGAGGTGTTTCTCTTTGTATCCTCATAATATGGTATCATTTCTTCCGTGAAAATTGACCAGGTGACAAGTGATTTACGAGAAAAAATACTCTCTATACCATACGAACTGATTTGGTTCTAAATATAAACATGCAATATGTACATTTTGTAACAGTCGTATATCATGTAAATAAAAATATTTCTCCATCTATATTATCCAATTTACTGGATAGCAAAACAAGCTCTGAAATTCAGGCCCACGCTGAACCACGATTTTAGCTCAAATGGGTTTTAATTTGAGAGTCTGAACCATTATAGAAATAAAATTATAGCAAAAATTCCACGTTGATCTATTTGAGATGGAACTTTGGAGTTTGTAAAAACCCTAACGTCCTTAGATCATATCTCCATAAATATAGCGAGAAACATTTGGAAATATTTTCATATAATTATTTCTCCTCCAATAATTTGAGCACCCTATCAACATGTTGGACATGATCCTTCCAAGACTCGTTGTACATTAGTATATCATAAAAAAATACTAAAAAAGAAATTCTAAACAAGGTTTCGAAAATCGAATTCATTAAACCTTGAAATATAGAAGGTGGATTGATAAGGACAAAAGGCATGACCAAAAAATCATAATGACCCTCTTGAATTCTAAATATTGTTTTGAGAATGTCTCCAGTATTCATTCTAATTTGATGATATCCTAAATGAAGGTCAAACTTGGTGAAGTCAATTTCTCCATGGAATTCATCCAACAATTCATCAATGTCAGGAATGGGAAATTTATCTTTAATAATGAACTTGTTGAGCACCCTACAATCTAGACACATGTTGTAGATCTAAGCCAAAGATATTATGATAATAGAAATAACCCACGAATAAAATAGAAATAGATAGAAATGCTTCTTTATTATCAAACACTTATGGTAGGGCAACACCATACAATCACTCCTTAAGGAAGGAGAATACTCCACAAGCCATATGCTTGTTCATACAAGAATACTTCTCTTCATCATCATCCATGTGGAGTCTCTAGCCTCTATATAGGCCTCATACATACAATACCATGCATCAATACCATGGTTTACTCATACCATCAACTAATACCATAGGTCCATTACATTATTATTAACTGCTTGTGGTCCCTTACATGACATGGGTTAACCACCTTATTTATTACTATGGCCCATCCCATTATTACATTATTACCTTGGGTACCTCCCTCGATACCCAAGGTAATAATGTAATAATGGGATGGGCCATAGTAATAAATAAGGTGGTTAACCCATGTCATGTAAGGGACCACAAGCAGTTAATAATAATGTAATGGACCCATGGATCTAACCCAAAGATATTATGATAATAGAAATAACCCACGAGTAAAATAGAAATAGATAGAAATGCTTCTTTATTATCAAACCCTTATGGTAGGGCAACACCATACAATCACTCCTTAATGAAGGAGAATACTCCACAAGCCGTATGCTTGTTCATACAAGAATACTTCTCTTCATCATCATCCATGTGGAGTCTCTAGCGTCTATATAGGCCTCATACATACAATACCATGCATCAATACCATGGTTTACTCATACCATCAACTAATACCATGGGTCCATTACATTATTATTAACTACTTGTGGTCCCTTACATGACATGGGTTAACCACCTTATTTATTACTATG
>APFE031273925.1:114529-124904 GCA_000404065.3 Pinus taeda | reverse complement strand
AAAAAAAAAATTGTGTGTATACACACTTTTCATGAATCAAGCCCGCGTACAGATCTATCCAAAGTGTAGAATTGTTACATGACTTACTAGCATTAAACCCATGTACATGCCTTTCATTTTATGAAACCCGTGTACAGATCTGCAACTATTGACTTATAGTTTCGTTGCAGATCATACGTTCACAACAAATGCATCTCTCGACATAATTAATAAAAACATGTGTAACATATCTTCCAAAATTTGAGTCACTCTTTCAGTCTTTCCCTTCATCTGGAGGTGATAGGTAGTATTGAAATTTAACTATGTATCTAAACTATTAAATAATGACCTCTAGAAATTAGAGGTAAAATTTGGATCCCTATTTGAAATGACTACCTTAAATATCGCATGCAACATAAAAATTTCCCTCATGAACACATCTACTACTTGTGCATCTTTAAAAGCAGACTGTACTAGTATAACATTTGCAGTCTTTATTAAATTTTCAACCACTACCATTATGGTGTCATTTTGTTTCCATGTTCATGGTAATCTGATAATAAAATATAGGGAGATTACTTCCCACTTCCACTTAGGTATGGGTAAGGAGTTTAATAACCCCACTAGATGATGGTGCTATGTTTTCACCAGTTGAGACTCATGAAACTTGGTTAAATATTTTGCAACCTCCTTTTTCATTATAGGCCAGAATAATTCCTTCTTCAGGGATGTGATCATATTTTGGTAATGACAATGACCTGCATAGGGCTTATTGTGATGTTCATCCATAATTATTTGTTTAATTTCTTCCTAGTTAGGTATATAAAGTCGATTTTTATAAATTAGCAATCCTTGGTTATTGATTGTATATTCTATCCATTCGGTTATATATGTTTTATTCTCCATATTTCTATATATCATATTATATTTTAGATATGTTTTGCAACCACTCCTACTTTTTCTAGCAAACCTGTCTCACTTTAACTAACATAAATTTCATTTATTTGTATATTCTTTGAATTAGGGCATATGAAAAATTATTATCCTTCCATTTAATATGTTTGATATCTAAATCATACTTGCTAAGGAAGGTCATCCACCTGGATTACCTGGCATTCAGGTCTAGCTAACTAAAGAAATACTTCAAGTTCACATGATTTGTGACTAAGGAAAATTTCCTCCCAATCAAATTATCTCACCACATTTTGAGGGTGTGGAACGCTGCCGCCAACTCCAAGTCATAGAATGAGTAGTGTTTTTCATGATCCTTGAATTTTCATGAATCATATGCTACGACACGACCTTTCTGCATTAGAACACCTCCTAATCCCTCTAGGCACACATTTGTACATAATTCAAAGTCATTTTCTAAATATGTCATTTTAAATATTGGTACGACTGTAGGAAAATATTTCAACTTTTCAAAACTATCCTAGCATTGTATGGTCCATTCAAACTTTACCCTCTTCTTTTACAGGGAAGTTATATGGTGTGTAAACTTGGAGAAAACTTCTATAAATTGGTGATAATAACTAGTTATTCCCATGACATATTATATGTTAGCTACATTGTTACAGATCCATTTGGGCACATCACTCCCATCATTCAGATCAATATTATTATGGCTCATCAAACCCTAATTCAGTTGCTACATGCCCTAGACAAGTCAACACTTTGAATGCCTCATTCCTTTAGAGTTTCTTGGCCTGAAGCCCTCCAACAATTCCTCCTTGAGGAACCAGCGCAACCTTGGTCAGGGTAAGTGTGCTTCAGTATAGGTAGGTTCATGTAATGGTGCTTTCCAGAGCACTTAGGCCCACTTTCTCTTGTGTTTGACAAGATTGAGCAAAATCATCATAGGGTTCTAGGAATATTATTATCTTCTAGAGCCATCTAGAATATTCCCACACTTATCATCTCCTATGAGCTCGAAATTGGATAGGGAATGAGTTAAGTAACCTCCTATCCTCTCATCCTTTCCTCCATGGAAACAAACTCTAAGTTTGGAAGGCTATTCAATACCCTCATTTATGACCAAACCTCCTTCATTTCCGTGTAAATTGAGCACTCATCTAAGTGATCAGGGGCTGGACTTTGAGATTTTGTAAGGAGATACTATTGGTATGAGGTTTGAGATTGTAAGCAGGTATTATTATTCTTCCAAAGTGTTGTTCTTTTGATGTGATGTTGATTGGAACCAAAGCTGGAAGAGTGACAATGGATCAGACTTCATGGTTGTAATTCTTCCTTCTACTTAATAAAGTTGTTTACACCTTTTCCCACATTCTTGTCTTTATGTGTGATCATTATATGTGTAAATGATTTTGGTTCCATTTGCATATAGTATATAGATAACTTTCTTTGATTTGGTTTTGTCCTCTATTTATGATTGCGAGTACTTTTTGAGCGGATTAAGTTTGAGAAGGAGCGATGAGAGCCAAACAAAGGAGACAAAGGGAAAGAAAAAGATAACAGATAGGTCCCTTGTCTTATTTATCTTCTATAGAAAAATGTTAAGCACTTTAAATCTGTTTTTCTAGGTGTAGCTACCCACCTAGGGAAATTATGTTTATCCGTAGATGGAAAATTCCACATAACAAATTGGTGACTCCGCTGGGGAATGATCATTGTTCTAGTAGTTTAGCTTCATCCTAGTACACCCTACTAGACTTTACTTGCTTCCATTGATCTTGTTTCAACCTTACTGAAGTGTTTTTTGGTAAAACTTATTCTTACAAGCCCCTAGGATGGCCTCTCTGGCACTAGCACAGGTCTTGACAAGAGAGAGAGAGAGAGCGCTACAAAGCACCATTGGCTTGAGGAAAATACTCTGAAGCACAATGTCTCCCATTGAAACTTGTGCTGATCCTCCTTAGGTCAAAAATCCCTCCTTTAACTTGATTTTTCCCAAATTTCCTTCTGTTTCTGCTTGCTGAAAGATCAATGATTCTTGTGTCTTTGAAATCAATTTATATTTCCTTTGCTAGCATTACTATTGGCTTAGTGGGGCCTGACACAAGTTCAGAAGTGATTTAGCCAAGAAAATCCTAGTACTACTGGCCCTTTCGGAAATAGTCTGCAGAGTGCAGACTGAGGTCTCACACGAAGTAGTATGGGAGGGTGCTACAACCAGGTTTCCGCACCCTATGGATGTCTGATATGAGGTGATTGGTACGCAGTCCAACCTTTGTACTTACTACACTATGCGCACCTACAGACACCCCGCACCCTATGATACTGTCTTCACACTATTCTAGCCGCAGCGTGACCTGTGTTATTTACCCAAGTCTTCCTTAATTAGTCTCTATTAGCTGATTACTTAGATTAAATTTACAAATAATAATTCATACGAGTATTCATCAACTATGCATAGCAAATCAACAAAGTAAAAGTAATGCATAACATCAAAAGACAGATTCAAGAACAGACGCACCAAGTAAACTTCTCTTTATTAGCTTTCAATTCCCAATACAGACCCGACTCTACCCTGCGCACTCAGCTGCAAGGGTTCGCGCACTTAGATGTGGAATCTATTGGGCCTCTTCACACTCAGCTGTAGAGCCTCTTCCTATTACTACGACCCAGTACACTTCAGATTCCACTCTCTGTTGTAACCATGCCTTCGGTATTCTATCTCTTCTTCTACCAAGCTCAAATATCTTTACACTTAGAGCCTCGCTCTATTTAAACAATCCCATGGTCTATAGACCATGGGTAGGCCGATGCAACCTTACATTAATTTACAATATTTTAGGGCGGACAACCCTATGACTCACCCTATACCTCGCACTCTGTGCCCACACTTCACGGAGTCTTACAATACACTTGACCAAAACTTAGGCTTTAAGCCCCAAAACATGCTACGGGGGATCCCATGCCCAACAAGCCCCCAACACAATCATTGTGACTCATCCCAAGTCACTCTACTGGTGCAGTGATCTTGGCACGGAGCCCCTCCAACTATCCCTATGCTGCACGAAGGTCCGCAACGTACTATTCTGTCGTTTGTTGGATCTACTCCATTTATGCTTTCCGAATCATCTACGTCTGAATCGAGTCTCTTCTTTGGCACCGACTTCTAACGCTTATGTTTATAGTCTCGTGCCCCTATTTGGCTCCTCAGGTCGCAAAGACTGTGCTTCGGTCGATTAGTCAGATAGTTGACCCACCCTTGTAGGGCTTCAGGCGACTGCTGTTTACTTTTCTTGGGAAGGGTTCTCCATTAAGTTTGACTAGCTGCATCGCACCTCCGTTTGTGACCTCTTTTACCATATATGGTACCAGCCAGTGCATTCTGAATTTTCTGAGAAATGTTTCGAACTTGCTGTCATATAGAAGCACTAAATCATTTACCTTGAAGGTGTGCAACTTGATATGGCAGTCGTGCTAGGCTTTCTCACGCTACTTTTGTACCTGCTAGTGAAATCTGTCCAGAAATCGTTCTTCCTCGAGTTCTTCCAATTGTATGAGACTTTCTTTAGAGCTTCGTAGTCCATCATGCCTGTGAGAGCTGCCATTCGCAGACTAGGTACGATGTATTCCATCTACATAATTGCTTCCATACCATAGGCCAACCGAAATGGTGTTTGTCCCGTCAATTTCTTGCACGTTGTCCTGTATGCCCATAACACAGTAGGTATACGTAGGTCCCAGTCATCCTTCTATGCGTTACATATTTTGGTCAATGAAGTCTCCAATATTTTATTGAATGCTTCTACTGTTCCATTAGCCTGTGGGTGGTATGGTGTAATTTTCTGGTGATAAACCTGGAACGCTTCTGTGAGTGCGCTAATGGTTTCATTCAAGAAATGTGTTCCGCGATCTCTCATTAAGATTTTCAGGGAGCCAAATAGTGTCATCACATTTTCGAACAAAAACATGGTAGTCATGGCAGGCGTGCAGTCCTTGACCAGTTGTGCTTTCACCCATCGTGTCAGGTACTCCATTGCAGTGATGATGTAGTGTGCACCAGTCTTTCCCTAAGGTTTGATTGGGACCACAAAATAAATTGATCATTTCTCAAATGGCTGTAGTGTCATTTGCGGATTTAGTGGCATCTCATCCCTTCGTGATGGTTTTCCCATCCTTTGACATATATTGCAGGCCTTACAATGCACTTTCAAATCCTCGTGCAGGGTTGGCCACCATAACCCTGCGCGAAGAATCTTTTGCATGGTCATGCATCCTACATAGTGTCGTCCTACAACACCCCCATGTGCTTCCATGAGGATCTAACCTCGTTCAAATTCAAGTACGTATCTTCGTAATATCTCATCGTTGCCCATCTTGTAGATGTGTCCCACGATGACTGAAAAATCTGCTGCGTGCACCACCAATTCCTTCTTTTGTTGGATTGAGTACTCCTTCAGCATAGTCCCTATTGTTAGAAATTGGATTATATCTTCGAAGTGTCTGTTCGTGATGCATACTGCAAAGTGATGTGCATTAAGTAGTCCCTCCTCCAAATTTGTTGGTTCCTCGCCCGTCTCAATTCATGACAAGTGGTTTGGTCTTGCGTTTAAGTGTCCCAGCTTGACTATGACCTCAAAATCATATTCTTGAAATAGTAAGAGCCATCTGCATATGTACCCCCCCAACACAGGCTTGTCCACCAAGTATTTCAATGGGGAATGGTCAATATGAATCTTAAAATGTCTTCCAAGTAAATAGTGTCAGTATTTCTAGAGTGCGTACACCATTCCCAACCCCTCATGTTCAGTGGTAGAGTAATTCTTTTCTGCTTTGGACAATATTCAAATCGCAAACGTGAGTAGGTGATCCACACCCTCTGTGCCCTCCCGTGAGAGTATAACTCCCAACGCGATACACGACGCATCAACATGTACATGAAATTCCACGTCCCATTTTGGGAAGACGAAAATTAGCGTGGAGGCCAGTTTCCCCTTTAGGATATCCAAACTCTTCATGTAATCATCATTCCAGCAATATGTCACACCTTTTTTTAATAGACTTTCCTTCGACGCGGTTATTTGGGCATAACCCTTGATGAACTTCTTATAGTATCCAGTATGTCCCAAGGTAGCGCGCAGTTGTTTAACACTTCATGGGGCTTCCAAATTGAGGATAACAACAATCTTCACAGGGTCCACCATCAGCCCTTGTTTGGAAACCAAATGTCCCAAAAGGTTTCCAAAGGGAACGAGGAATGTGCACTTCTTCAGGTTCAGCGCAATCTGGTGCTGCCGGCAAGTATCTAGCACCAAACATAACCTTGCTACATGGTACTTAACTAATCCAAAGACAGTCCAATCATCCAAATAGACCTCCAAGAACTTGTGGATGCATTCTTTGAACACTGCGACTACTATGCGCAAAAATATTGCTGGCACGTTCTTCAGTCCAAAGGGCATAATGGTGTACTATAAGTGGCCCCATTCTATTGTGAAGTTTGTTTTGCTCCTATCTTTCTGTGTGATCTTGATCTGATGGTACCTTGAGAAGCCATCCATGAATGAGTAAGCTTCTTGAGTGCCAACATTCTCCAATACATCATCTATGAAGGGTGTCGGGAATGGATCGTAAACAGAGGCGTCATTAAGCTTCCTGAGGTCCATGCATATTCTTATTTCACCTTTTTGTTTCTTCTCTTATACTACCATAGGACTCACCCAATTGGATTCTTCCACTGGTTCAATAATTCTGGCTGTGAGCATTTTGCCTAATTCGTCATGGACCTTTTCTTTATACTTCGGGTTCAAGCAGTAAGGCCACTACTTAACTGGCTTTGCATCCAATTTTAAAGTGATCTTCATCATTCCTAAGCCGCCAATGATCCCTTTTAAGTCCGTTATTTTTGTCGGGAACAGGTCTTGGTACTCGCGGAGTAAATCAGCAACCTTATCTACCATAGCATCATCCCAATGGTCCCCAAGCGTTGAATACTTCGGCTCTGCTTCTTTGCCAATGTTTACCTACTTTGTTTTTTGCGGTGCAGTGATGTCAGGGTCTTCAAGTGGTGGTCCCCGAACTTTGCGCAACCCTTCTATTTTTGTAATGTTAATTTTCCGTGGGTCCTCATCATCTTCCTCAACATTCATGTTATAACACTCCAGTGCGCTACTTAACTGCATCGCCCATTCTGGCTGAAGCACTTCGATTGGCTCCTACGGTATTTTAAAAATAACAGCTTTCACCACTTGTAGCACATCATCCACAGTATCTGACCAACGATCTTCAAATGTGAATGTTAACAAGAAACCCTTGCGCATCACATCCCATTTTCCCGTACCATGGCGGAGTTCTGTCTTTGTATACCAATTCATGGGTATGACATCCAGGGTATGGTAGAAGAGGTGCACCCATTCAGGCTGTGGTTCTTCCCCGTAGACCTTGGTCCATTTCACGAGGTGCGTGCGTGGGTCATCTCGTCCATCATATTATCTTCTCACCATAGTTGTATTTTCCCAAATCGTAGGTGCATCATCCTTCTACATCCGCGCCAGTCCTCAAAATTTCTTTGATGTGTACGCCACCATCGTGTGGGTGTTGTGTGTAGTGCCCATTTCAACGTACCGAACCACTGTTATTCCAATACAACGCTTTCAAATTTTCTTAGGAATTCATCCACCATTGTCAATCCATCATATGTCAGCAGCTCTCTTGCCTCTATTGTCATGCAACGCAGTGATCTAACCATCATGTTGCAATTCAGCTTTGTCACTTCGTGTAAACGATTTTTCGATCACTATACATTTTCATCTGAATCCAAAGTGTAGGAGCTTTCGTGCTCCCACAAGATCCTCCCATCTACAGTCAAATTCACCCAATCCTGGTCTCATGTCTTTATCTTGTAAATACAATCAAGATCATCGCTGCTTTCATCGTTGCGCGCTGGTTCAGTGTAGTGTGTTCCTTCGGCTGGGTCCAGTGGGACTACTACGCATAGTAACTTTTTCTCGAAGATCATTTTGCGCTTCTTCAGGTTGATGACTCCGTTCATATCGGTGGCCCAGTCTATTCCTAACAATGCGGGATAGGGATTGTTGTCATCAACAATCTCTATTACTTCAAAATCTATGTACGTGCTCGTGCCTTCGATATCAATTATTACCCCTTGCATCCTTCCCATGGAAAAATATTCTGTTGGTTTGCCATTCATAATTGAATAGGGGACCATTACATTGTGAGCCTGCCCATGCATTCCCATGTCTGGTTCGGTAATACATTCACGTCCAAACCTAGATCTAGGATTACCTAATCCATTTCATACTCACCAATCTATGTAGTCAACCTCATTTCCCTTCTAGTGAAAAATGCACGCTTCCCCAATTTCTGGACGACACGCGGTTCCCCTGACCCGTGCACCTGGTGATCAGTTCATGTAGTCATTTAACTACCTTGTTGTCGTGTACTAGTTTCATGCATGTCTCCAGAAAGGTAGTGAGCATTGAAGGATCCATTCCTGGCTCTGGTTGATACTTACTACTTGAAGTGGAGGCCTTCACGAAGCTCTTCTTAGCTTCCATAAATGTCTCCTTTGTGCGTTCTAAGTCAAAATTAGGTTCCTTTGGAGAAGCCTTGTGAACTCATGCACTTTCCTTTGGATGCTTCCTTGTATCTTCTCCCATGGCCATACCACTTCTGAGCATCATGTTTACATTCGAGTCCTCTTTGCATGGCTCAGACCTCATCATTTGTATATTCTGATTCAAGGGAGGCTGGAATATCCATTTTTCATGCATCTTTATGATCAACGTAGGACAGTCTATTGTTTCATGATCAATCTAAGCACAATATGAACAGGATATCCTCGTTAGGTTCGTACAATCATGGGCACAGTGCCCTGGTCCTCCGCAATTGTAACAAACTTCCTGTCTGCGGCCCCTTCTTGGTCCCATTCCTCCTCGTCCTCAACCATGCCCCTGAAATCCAACACACACCATCCCCACATCTAGGTCGAGGGCTCGTGTTTCGATCTGCATCCTATAGGCAGGGGTCTGATCCATCATTAGCCTATAACTGCGACAAGTGCGCTCATCATGGCCTACTGACCTACATAAATTACAAAACAATTGATGGGGTGTCTGTGTATACTTCTACAACAAATGAAAATTATCCATCGTATTTTTCCCTCCTATCTAATAGATTACACATCATAAAGTGGGTGTCATGCTCCACCCTGCATGTGCCTCCGGTCTTAATGGCATTGGCCCTCCTCCTGCTAAGTAGTTCGCAAACATTCGATAATGATCCTTGTCA
This sequence comes from Pinus taeda, assembly GCA_000404065.3. Taxonomy (NCBI): domain Eukaryota; kingdom Viridiplantae; phylum Streptophyta; class Pinopsida; order Pinales; family Pinaceae; genus Pinus; species Pinus taeda. Next base: position 115,706 of record APFE031273925.1, on the reverse strand, counting down.
TGGCCCTGGCCTTTACATTTTATGCACCATACTTCCTCGTGCACCTTTGGATGTGGTGCCCTATCCTGCTTCAAGGTTTGCATTTCCAAAGGCAGGTCCTCTAGTTGCACATGAATTTGTTGAACTCCCAAACCAGGGTCTTGAATTGGGGTCTCATGTAATCTCATTTCCATTTCCAATGCTTCTGCATGGGTGGAAACTTTCTATTGTGACAGCGTCTTCCACAAGTGTGGTGCCAGAGATGCTACAAACCATGTGCGATGTTGTCCGGCTGTTAATGTCATATCGGCTTTGTGGATTGTACTCTTTAGCCGTTGATCTAGATCCTAGGGAGTCTCGCCCAGGAGCATCGCGATTTCTTTAAACCTGATGATTGATTGTGTTTCTGACTTTGCCCTGCTAAATTCCCTATTCAGTGTGTTCTCGATCTCTATTATCCCTCCGTTTGGATGGTCGTTAGAGTGCTTGATATACCATATTAACGTGCCATCTTCCAGCATGCTCACCAATGTAGCCTTCTTAATATTGTCATCTGTGACACCTTGTGTTTCCCATACTTCTCTTACAATGAACTAGAATTGGTCTGGATCCTCATTCCCTACACCTCTGAATATTGGTAGTTTGATCACGCTCGCCACACTGCATTGTGGAGGTGGTGGTGGTGGAGTGGGTGGAGATGGAGGTGGGGAGGTGAAGCAGGTGGCGGTGTGGGTGGAAGTGGTAACCGTGCAATGCGTTGCCTTATCAAACTAACCGCACTTCTTGGAGAGACCTTTGCGAGCTCTTCCTCACTCTCTCATGAGGGTGAAATTAAGGGACTGTTTTCTAATTCTTCGATGCTTTTGTAGATCTTTTTTCTCTGTGTAGTCCCAAACATTAATGTATTTGCATGACCCTTTTTTCACTCAATAGCATCTTAATCCAAGTATTCAAAGACTTAATATACATACCTTATGTCCTTTAAGAAAGTGTCGTTCGGCTTTGCTATAGCTCACGGTCATGTCTACCACAAACTCAGTGATAAATCCCCCTATTATCCAGTCGCGCCAATGGTCCACAGCCCACGTGACCTTATCTTCTGATGCTTCTAGTCTGGACACTAATTCCAGAGTCCACACTATCTGTTTATCGAGCCTACACCTTTCCTGGCTGTTGGCTAACTTCTCAATCCACTCAT
>APFE031273925.1:63292-113491 GCA_000404065.3 Pinus taeda | reverse complement strand
GGATCCCATGCCCAACACCTACTTTAGCCCTGATTTTTTAGTGTTTATTAAATGATTTCTTTATCACTATCAATTCATTGTCAAAGTTAGTTTATAGTTCATTAATCTTTGTTCAAAAGAGAGTGTTGTAAAAGTATTCATTTATTTCGAAACGAAACTGTCGTAAAGTATTCATTCTTTCAAAAACATCTATTGATTATATGTGCATTAGTTTCCTTTTGTTCATTTCAACATTAGGGTAATTGAAAAGAAAAACTTGCATTGTGCATTGAAAAAGTTTGTGTGTGCTCATAGGAATAGTTTAGGGAAATTGCATTAGATGTGTTCTTTGTTCTTTGATTAAAAGAATCTAGTTGCTCTATCCCTAGTACCTAAGGTTTTCATTATTCTAATTGAATAGAAAGAATTCTTATCATATTAGTTACATTCTAGTAATTTCAAATACATCACGTGGTGAACCTTGAAAGGAAAATTTTTAATCAAGATCAACTTAAAATGAACATCAATTAACCTAATGGAGCATTGTCACCTAAAGCAAAAAATTTAAAGGTTCTAGGCTAGAGACGAGCTCCGGCATCGTGAAACATAGCAGTTTTCGCTAACTTGTTTGTGATACATTCCGAATGTGATACCTCATTCCACGTACATGAGTATATCATATCTCGTCCACGTACCTTTGGGCATATAGGGTGTTTTTATAGTACGTAAAGTATAAAGTAATGCTCTCACTGTGCAGTTTCACATTAGACAACACTAATACGGATTGGGCCTCCATGTACCTTCGGGTATATATGGGAGGAAAACACTAGGTTTCTATCCATCCTTGGGTAACTAACTCAACCACCTTGTACAGTGTGATACACCGAACACAACATTCGGGGAGATTGCCTGCCTGTACTTCTCGGTTCACTGGGAGGTATTTTGCAATTCACAGTTTCTTAATAATTTTTTTTCCCTTGCTTACCCATTTTTGATTATTTAATTTTTGTAGTAAAATCAATTAACAATCATGGAGGAAAATCAACCCTTACCTCGTTGTTCATGGAGAACAACAAGTGAACTGCCTGTACCACCCGAAGCTACACCTATTTGGTCAAAGAGGTCTCGTTTGACTGGATCCAATACTTCACAAGATTCTAGTTCTTCATCTAAATTACCATAAATACCTATACCAGTAAGCACTGTGACCCTAGTTAGTCCTACAATTACTGGTACATTTGTTACTGAAGTGGAATTTCCGCAATTTCCTGAGGAAACTAGCACTGAATCTAGTGAAATGATAACCCAAGTTGTTCAACAACAAGTTGATTCTCAACTTAAAGTTGTTCAACAAGAAATTACTTTTGAACCTCAATCTGTTCAACCGGAAGTTAATCCTACACCTATCAATGTTCAACCAGATGTTACTTCTGAACCAAAAGTTGTTTAAGAAGCCCAATGTGAACTTGTTCTTTTACCAGAACATTGGGATCTTGAGGTTTCACAATCATAAGTTGTTACCTTACCGAAAGAAGATCGACCGGTACATCCTCAAACATTCGTAACTGTCAAGATTTCCTCTTTACCTCAGGAACAAATACTAGAAATCTATTACGGACTTGATGGTGAAAATATTCCACCTAGTTTGATTTTGATAAAATGAGGAACCTGAGGTAGGATCACCCAGAACTCCATTCCATTTTGGAACTAGACTTTATATGTACCCTCATACTCCTCATTTTACTATTCCTTTTGATCTTGATTACCTCCAAATAGAAAATGGTTTTTATTGTGGGTTCTTCGGTTACTAAGTTAGAAGATATTAACCACAAAAGTCTTAAATCCAAAACCCATTGATTCGTTAGGAAATTTATTTGGACATTTGACTATGGCAAATTCAACATTCGAGACCGTACCTCCTATTATGGCTATGGTAGAATCTTTTTTTGCAACCTCTTCGATGTTTACTACGACACCTGAGTCACCCTTGTATGGTGTCCCATCCATCCCATCGGGTTACCAATCTTTGTTGAGATCCCACTCAGGTGTTGCTTCTAGCCCTTGGTCTTCACCAATGTCCTCTACTGGAATTTTATTTGGTTCTTCATTAATAGATACCGAACAGTTGGACCCATCAAATTCATATCAAGTTGGTTCATATGGTTAACATCCTATGTATCCGCTTTACACTGGACTACCCCCATATGAAGAGAAATATGCACATTCTTGTTATCCTCCATTTTTTAGGGGGAAACCATATGTCGGTATGGTGGCATCTTTAGGTCAGTCTAGAATGTCCATCTGTCACTGGAAACCAAGAATGCCCGTTCAACCTACGCTTGTGTATCCATCACAACCTATGCAATCTTTCTCATCCATACCTACAAGGCCTGCTGTTACAACTTTACCACAATAAAAATCTCAGATTGTTGTATCTCAACCTGTGCAAGCTGTATCTTACACCTTAAACCCCCAAATTTTAGGTGTATAGATTCATCCTTCTCAGGAAGTTTTACAACAACCACTTATGCCTAGAGTCCAAAAACCTCAGGCTAGTTTACCTTTCATTGGAAGGACTCAAACCTACACTAGTTTAATGTATTCACAACCTGGCCAAGCTTATATTGGTGGGCAACAACGGTTAAATCAACAACCGTTGTATCAACAATAACAGCAGTTGCTTCAATAGCCTTGGTAGCCCCAATATCAACATCAAAAATTCCAGCAATACTAACCTCAACCTAGAATTGGTCAACAAGCCTATGCTGGGTTTGGTCAGCAATAAGTTTGTCCAGGTCCTGGTCAGCAAGCCTATTCTGGGTTTGGACAACAACAAATGTATCCTGCTGCTCAATAAGAACCTCACACTGAATTTTCTCAACAAACTTACCCTCATCAAGGTTACTAGAAGTAGATGCCTTATGCTAGTATGCAAAGGCCTATTACCCAGGCAATTCCATCTTACCCTGGATATGCTCAACCTGACCTCAATAGAAAATTTCCTTTCATTGCGACACTTGAATTACCAGATATAAACCGACTCACCAATGATCCAATTATGTATACACCTTGGTGGCTAGTAATTCCTCATAAATTACCTTTCGATATTTCGAAATTCAATGGAAACCCTGGGGAAGACCCGTTGAACCATGTCATGACTTTTCATTATGGTGTTCATCTAACTCCTTGAATGACGATTCAGTCATACTACGTATTTTCTAGAGAACGCTTATTGGTCCGGCTGCGAAATGGTACATTGAGTTACCACAATATTCTTTTGATAACTTCACTACCTTAGCTACCACATTTTTAACCCACTTGCAGCTACCCATCCAATATGCGACTGGAATGAAAATATTAACCAACTTTAAATATACTATTGCTACTCATATCTCTAATCATATTCATGAGTGACATCGTCATCGTCGAATGGTTAAAATTTATGTTCCTGATCAGCACTTAGCTGAGTATTTTATAAAATCCTTGCTACCATCTATCACTGAGGATGTGGCAAAAGGTGGAGTTGTCACTGAAGAGCAAGTAATTGCTCATGCCCAATATTTGGACTTGATTCATACATAGTCTGGCATGCTCTATGACAAGATCCTGAATGCACCCTGGCAAGCTTTCACTATTCCTCTACCACCATCAAGTAAGGACTCTCATGCTGATGACGGTGTGATTGGTTCTTTGAGCACACAAACGATAGGTAGACCATTTGGTCAAAAACTTGCCATTTCCAATCAAACTACAAATGCACTTGATAACACTCTTGCTTCCGAAATCAATGCTATGTCATCTGACAAAGGAAAGAATGAAAAGAAATAAGGAAGCAAGAAGAAGGGGAAAAGCAAGAAGAAACAAAATAATTCCCCTCAAGAGAAATCATCTGATTCCTCTCCTTTGGCTGGGAAACCTTGTTACCCATGTTTGACCTGTAATGATGAGCATTTTACACAAGATTGTCCTCACCGCTTCGAAGTCTCAAAGCTTCTTAAGACTTCTAATACATCTACGGTATTGACTGATGCTTTTCCCAAAACGAAGACAAATATGGCTTCTACAGGCCATGCTTCCACTTCCCACGTGCTTATGCTATCTGCCTCTAAGCCTAAAATTCAAGTTTTAGTGTCAACATGAAGTAAAGATTATAGAAATCAACCGTCGTCGTCGAATAAATAGGTTGATCAACCTAACCCTTTGACTTTGACTACATCTGATCCTATTCCACCACCTATTTCACCCGAGTTAACGATAAAATTACTGAAGGGAGTTGTACATAAATCGACATTTAACCCTCAAGCTCAAGCTGTAAAGAATTATAACATAGTAGAAGATTTGGCTCCGTCAACTTCTGCTATGTCGACGCTCAAGATGCTTCAATATTTTCCCTCCCAAAAGCAAGCTTTGTTGTCAACAATTGGTGGAATCAATCCAACTATTTCCAATCTTGTGGTTTTCAACCATGCGGGTTAGACACCATAGTTACCATCTCAATTATCTTTCCTGATTCAACTAAATGCCTTGACTTATTCACCGAACCATTATTGACGAGGGGGCATCTACTTGTATTATGTCTATGAATCGCTGGAAAACACTTGGCTCATTGCCTTTGTCACGTTCACCAACAACGTTAAAAGATTTTAACGGTCGCACATATATGCCTTGTGGAATATTGAGTAATCTGCAAATCGAACTAGGAGGAAAAACAATAACTGTTGAAGTTGAGGTTGTTGATGAACCCCTTGAATACAACATTTTGCTAGGAAGATCGTTGGTTTATGCTATGGCTGTTGTGGTTTCTACATATTTTCATACGATTCCATTCCTTCATAAGGGTGGAATCATAGTTATTGACCAACTCACCTTCTTCGCCTCTAGTTCACAGGCTACTGGAAGCATTCCGTTAGTACATGGACCCACTCTATCTCTTCAAAACATTAGTGTAGGTCTCTTCAAGGATCCTTCCCTAATGGGTACGTTTTCACTACTGTCACCATCAAGCTTGGCAGAACTGGCAAGAGTTGAGACTTTCAACGTGATATCTTCTACTTCATCTCACTTAAGGAATATTGTCAATAGTTCTGAAGTTGATAGTAATAATGAAATCATGCCGCTAAGCCCTATCGCGCTTGCATAGCAATCAATATTTTTGGCTCTAGTGGCAAACCCAAATCCATCTTCACCAATTGTATGGGTAGATCATTCATTTGAATATGGTATTTCCTTTGATCCCTTTTCACGTATATTTTCTACCGATGAAGGAAGCATCCAATCAATGATGACGGAAGAAGAACCATGGGAATATTTTCATCATCGTTCCCATCTTCCAGATCACATAGAAGATTATTCAAATGAACTTAATCACCCTTCAGTTGTTGATATTCTTTCAAATTATGTTTTCATAGATACAATAGATTCCAAGTGAAACCTGTAAAATATTGAAGAAACAGTTTCTATCAATATTTTGACCAAACCTAACGTTGTAGAAAACATTCATGTTGGAAAATCTTGTTCTCCACCAGAACTTGATATTTACCGTGCTTTATTTCATCAATTCCGAGATATATTTGCATGGTCATATGAGGAGATGCCAGGAATTGACTCTAGTATAGTTGAACATGAAATCAAAATGTATCCTGATGTCAAACCAATGCGATAGTGCCTTTGTCTTGTTCATCCAAAGAAGGTTGTTGAAATTAAGACACAAGTTGAAAAAAATTTTGCATGTTGGTTTCATTTACAATGTTCCTCTTACTGGTTGGGTTTCCAATATTGTTCCTATCATGAAGAAACAAGGGACAATATGAGTGTGCGTCGATTATAGGGATGTTAATCAGGCTTGTCCAAAAGACAACTATCCCACTCCCTTTATCAACTAGATTAGTGATGAATGTGTCAGATGTGAAATATTCTCACTTATGGATGGTTTTTCCGGCTATAGTCAGATCAATAACCAGCTAGAGGACCAATCTAAAACTGCTTTTATTTGTCCATGGGGCGCATTCGCTTACGGGAAACTCCCTTTTGTTTTGAAGAATGTAGGGGAAAAATTTCAGAGGGTGATGACTTATGCCTTCCATGACATCAAACATATTGTTCAACCATACCTTGATGATTTACCTGCTCATTCACAAAAGCGGACTGATCACCCACAACATTTGAGAGCTATATTTTTACAGTGTCGACACTACAAAATACGACTCAATCCACACAAATGTGTGTTTTGTGTTGGTTCCGGTCATTTGATTGGATTCATAGTGTCTAAGGAATGAATTCAACTCGACCCACTTAAGGTTAAGGCAATTATTGACTTGCCTCCACCTTCAAACCTACTCCAGTTATAGAAACTCCAAGGAAAGGCTAAATTTCTGAGGAGATTCATTCCAAATTATGTTGAAATGGCTAAAGGATCTACTCATCTATTGAAAAAGGGATACCCTTCCATTGTGATCAGGTATCACAAGCTTCCTTTGATGCTCTTAAAGATACCTTAATTAGAGAATCATTAATGTATTCCTTGAATTATCAAAACTACTACATCGTGTATCTCGCCACTACAGATATAACCATTGGAATGGTTTTAGTCTAAGAAGAATATGGGATAGAAAATTTGATATATTATTTGAGCCAGAATCTGAACGATACAGAAGTTAAATACTCTTATGTCAAAAATCTAGCTCTGCCTTCTGTTCAAGCAGTATAGAGATTTCACCACTATATCCTGCTCCAAAGGACCACTGTCATTTTGGATTGCAACCCTATGACATAAATTTTTTCACGTCATTTCTAGGGGAAAAATACTCAAAATGGATCATCATTTTGTAGGAATTTGATTTGGAATTCATCAAATCCAAATCAAATGAATCTCTAGTTTTCATTGAGCTTCTTTGCAACCTTCCCTCGAATACCATTGATTCAACATTAGAACCATCAATTCTGGATGAGTCTTCATTCCTGATTTCGTCATCTGACCCGTGGTATGGAGGCATATTGATTTATCTCTAGACCAAAACTTTCCAGCCTAATACCTCTCGCTCGCAATAGCAATGTATCTGATACCAAGCGAAAGATTATCTGATTGTTGGCGACACTCTTTACCGTCATGGTATTGATATGATTTTACGGAGGTGCCTCCCTCATGAGGAAGCTGAGAAATCTTTGAATGGTTGCCATTTAGGTGCTTATGATGGACACTTATCTAGTTATGCTACCGCACAGAGAATTCTCTCTGTTGGTTACCTCTGGCCTACCATATTCAACGATTGCATTCTTTTCATCAGAAGTTGTCATGCATGCCAGATCTATAACTATAAAGCTAGATTACCACTTGCACCATTGCATCCTACCATCGTTGTTGGACCATTCGCCAAATGGGGCATTGAGTTCATGACATGTAACCCCACCTCGGCCAAGGGGCATGGGTACATTATAGTCATTGTTAACTATTTCACAAAATGGGCCGAGGTGATGCCAACATTAAACAACAGTGGCGAGACGGCTGCACTTTTCTTTTTCAACCACATGGTTTCCCAGTTTGGTGTACCACATGTTATAGTTACAGATCATGGATCGAATATTCACAATCACATGATGACTAAGTTAACTGCCAAGTGAGGACTTTCACATGATAGTTCTACTCCTTATTATCTGCAAGCTAATGGACAAGTTGAGGACATCAACAAAGTCCTAAAGTGAATGCTTCAAAGAATGATAGGGGTTCATAAACGAAACTGGCACTTAATCTTGTACCATGCCTTGTGGTCATATTGAACCTTGGTTAGGAGTGCAACTAGATTAACACCCTTTCAATTGGTGTATGGTCTAGAGGGAACCTTGCTAATACAATGTGAAATTTCATCTCTCAAACTCGCAATTGACTTGTTACCCAACACGTCTGATGAAGAAGCACATTTCTTAGAACTCACCCATCTGGATGAAACCCGTCGTGAAGCCACATTGTCTAATGAAGCACATAAGAAATGAATTAAAGAGCAATACGACAGAAATGTCAAGCCTCACATTTTCTCGGAAGGAGACCTGGTCTTTCTTTATGATCAGGAAGCTGATAAACTAGGAGTAGGAAAATTTTAACCACTATGGATGGGTCCTTATATTGTCAAGCGTGTTTTGGAAAAATGTGCCTAGGAGTTGGTGGATTATGATGGAATTCCGTTTTCGCAGCCCCAAAACGGGCTATACCTCAAACGTTACTATGCTTCATTAAGTATAGTAAAACCACTGTGTATATGCTTTAATTGCATGTGTGTGTGTGTCAATGTGTCTTTTAGAGTTTTTATGTGGTTAAGTAATCAGCTTTGCATTTTTTGCAGATGTCAGAATCTTTGGAACCACTTGTTCGTTATGCCGATGGTGCTAGTAGTAGCATGCAAAACCTATCTTCTGCAGCATGGGCCATTTTCACTCCAAGTGCCGAGTTAGTGAGTTATCAAGGGATTTGTATCAGCTATTCGACAAACAATATTGCTGAGTATAGCGCATTGATTCAACTTCTCTCTGATTCCATTTCAATTGGAATTCATCGAATAATCATTAGGTTATAATCACAACTCGTCGTACTGCAACTAACAAATGTTTATACCATCCAAAACCCAACAATTCTTTGTATGTTCCTTAGAGTTCGTATTTTGGAAAGACATTTTGAGTAAATTCAATATCAATATATTTGTAGAATTGAGGCTTCTGTGATCCATATCAAAATTTTGAGAGGTTCTTCAGCGTAAACCACATAAGAATTCATTTGTCGACGCGTTTCAAACCAACTAGTGTGGTTCATCGTCAGGACAAGTTGAAGAAACAGATCCAGCCTAAGCATGTTAAATAGTTTGAGCAGAGTCTCCAATGGCTACTTGGAAAACGACTAATTTTGACTTCAGGACCAAGGTCAAATTTTTAATTTAATAATTATTAGTTTTTAATGGAAATTAGTTAAAAATAAATTTTAATGGTGTTCATGGTTAGTTAAAAATAATTTATTTATTTATTTATAAATTATTATATATATCAACAAAAAAAATAATAAAAATAAATAAATAATATTTAAAATAAATAAAAACAAAAAATTAAATAAAAAATAATAATCATTAATAATAATAAAATATAATTTTTAATTTAATTTTAAAAATAATTAAATTAAATAAAAATAAAACTAAAGAGATAATATATATATATATAAAATAGTTAAGAATTATAAGCTTAAGTTCCTTGCATTCAAGCTTAAGCCTTTGGTTGGTCGTACGGAGTCCTTCGTCAAAGACTTCGCTTCCTTTATTAATAAGCTCAAGGGCACTAAGCTGTACCCCAAGGACATCCTGGTTAGCTTTGATGTTGTTTCTATTTATACCTGCATCCCAATTAATGAAGCCTTGGAGGTGATCAACCGCCTCACTGATCCTGATACTGCTCGATTAGTGGAGATCTGCCTCACCTTCACCTTCTTTAGCTTTGAAGGAGAGTTCTTTGAGCAAACCTGTGGTGTTGCCATGGGCTCCCCCCTTTCCCTTGTCGTAGCTAATCTTTTTATGGAGGATTTTGAAGCCAAGGCCCTTAGCTCGGCATGCCTCCTGCCAAAGCTTTGGAAGAGATTTGTAGATGACACTAATGTCATTTGGTCTCATGGCCAAGAGGAACTGGATCTCTTCTTCGATCATCTCAACCGTCAATCGTCAGCCATTAAGTTCACCAAAGAACAAGAAGTCAATGGTTGCCTCCTGTTCCTTGATATTCTTATTTCGAGGAATTGTGATGGTTCCCTCTCCCACCAAGTGTTTCAAAAGAAAACACATACGGAGCAGTATCTTCATGCCAATTCCCACCATTTCCTGGCTCAGAAGTTGGGCGTTCTCAACACCCTAGCTACTCGGGCCCATAGGATCTACGATGATAAAATATTTGAGAAAGAGAAATCCCACCTCCTTAATGTTTCTGTTGAGAATGGTTATAGCAAGTACGTGGGTCAGAAAGCTTTCCTCAAAGCTGCCAAGAATTCTTTAGCTAAAAGAGAACCGAAAGAGCGGGTCCCAGGTGTCCATCTTCCTTATGTTCAGGGGACCACTGATAAGATTGCCAGGATTCTTAAGATGAACAATGTCCCCTCGACCTTTAGACCCCTCAACACCATTCGTAAATCCCTCAGGTCTGTAAAGGATCCTATCAACCCTAAGGACATGAAAGGGTTTTATATTATTCCTTGTTCCTACGGGACCCCCTATATTGGTGAGACAGGTCGCTCCATTAATCAAAGAATTAGCGAGCATGCAGCTGATCTCAAGCATAGAAGGACCAAGTCTTCCGCTTTAGCTGAGCATGCCGAAATTACTAAGCATCATGTTTGCATAGAGGAGGCGAGTGTTATCGCTAGGGTTTCGCAGTTCCATCACTGAAAATTTAGGGAAGCCCTTGAGATTGAGAAGAGATCGAACAATCTCAATAGAGAAGACAGGTGGAAGATAAGCAGTTGCTGGATCCCAGCCATCTCTTCCTAGGTATTGGATTTTTATATTTATTTTTATTTTTATTTTCATTTTATTATTAATTATTATTATTTATTATTATTATTATATTATTTATTATATATTTTTATTTTTTCTAGTCATTACTATCTATTTATTATATATTATATATATATTTATTTAATTTATTTTTTTTTGGTTTTTATCATTAATTAATTTTTTATTATTTTTCAGTTTAGTATCGTTTATACTTCTTTTTACTATTTTATATATTAATATTTATCTATTTAGTTTTATTTTATTTTTTATTTATTTATTTTATTTTTATATATATCATTATATATATATATATATATATATATATATTAAATAAATAAATAAATAAATTATTTTTAACTAACCATGAACACCATTAAAATTTATTTTTAACTAATTTCCATTAAAATTAAAAATTTGACCTTGGTCCTGAAGCCAAAATTAGTCGTTTTCCAAGTAGCCATTGGAGACTCTGCTCAGACTACTTAACATGCTTAGGCTGGATCTGTTTCTTCAACTTGTCCTGACGATGAACCACACTAGTTGGTTCGAAACGCGTCGACAAATGAATTCTTATGTGATTTACGCTGAAGAACCTCTCAAAATCAATATATTTCCAGAAACTTTAACACATCAACTGATTCATTAGTGTTAAAGGGACATTTGCAACACATGTAAAAGTAAATTTTCAATTCACATCATTAGCTGAATAGGATTGCGTATAACCATATATAAAAACTCAGAAAGTAAAATAGAAATATGTTCTAAAAGTTTTTACAAAATTTGTGTCAAAGACATGTTTGGTCACCTGACCTAAAAACTGAAAATGCAGGCAAAAATCATCCTAGGTAGACCTAGTGATGCTCATGATAACAGGTCACAACCTAAGCTATCTTGTGCAAGAGCCACATCCAACAACTAGGAACAACAATAGTATGGCATTATAGCCTCATAGGTAACTCCTCAATGCAAATATCTAGAATACCGAGGGAAAATCCGTCTACATTATTGTGCAACTCTGCTAGTGTCTCGACCAAATCCAAATCCTAGAGAATTGCTCTCCCAACATTTCTCTGCACTGGTCTACTAACCTCCTGTTGGTGTCTCAGAGGTCAAATAGTACCAACATTTGCATGCATGAGAATGATTTTAGTTTAGTATTGGAAACATCAAAACACAAAAACATGTAGAAACTTAAAAATAAGAAAACATTGGTCAAAAAACAATTTACCTATACCACCCCGTTGAGCACTCACTGTTAAAATAAACTCTGGATCTCCACAAAAATCCATCCCTGTGTATGGATGCTCCTCGATGACAATGTGTTGTTGATCAAGCCAACTAAAGAACGCAGTAGAAAATTTAATCGATGTATGACTAGCATATCTAGGCATGAATTCAACCGACCTGTACATCCGTGGATCTCTAGGACCAGCTACACCCACTGTTACATGTTGAGGTTGCATCAATAGAATTATATCTAAGGTAAAATCAATTAAGAGTGATCCATAGCTAAAATTATTGGTATTAACACTCTTTACCTTGGTCAGCTACTTTTTCAGTGAATAAAGTACTACCTCACACCAGTTGAATAAAATTGGCTCAAGACACTCAAGTGCATATTCCATGTATCTTCTGTTCACCAAATGGAGTGTGATGCAGGAGCATCCAACTCAACTTTATTATTTTATTCTAGTAGACATAGGGGGCCTTGTGTTTCAAGGAAGTTGGTTTCCTATGTATTGGATTTATGTAATTATTTAATGTTTTGAGTGATTTTAATGAGAATAGGAATTAAGTGAATATTATGAGGCTTTATTGTAAATGTTCTTGAATGTAGGAGAACATGAGAGATTTAGGATGGTTGAGTGATGAGAGGATTGAGAATTGATTGTAAATCTTAGATTAGGAGTCAGTTCATGGTTTTGTGGATTTTAGAGAATCCTTAGGGATGAGGAAAGGATTTTAGGGATTTTGTTGAGGAATCTATGGATCTAAAGAAGAAATTGGTTTTAGAATCTCTTTGTATAAATGTAAGCCTAAAAAGGCATGAACAGAGGTTGGAGAGGTTGGATAGGGTAGACAGATAGCAGATTGGAGTGTTTGTAAGCCTATGGGCAGACAATGAACAAAGGCCATTAATTAGAAGATCAGGCCAGAGAGACAGAGTCTCAATATGTAATAATTTGTTTATGTATTTATACACAAAGAATTCAATTCTGAGTGCGTATAATTGTGATTAGAGTGTTGACTGATAAGAGGAGAGCGAGATACAGGAGTTTAATAGACCTGTGAATCCATTTGAAGGATCAAGGTAGAGATTTGAAGGGTCAGTGATTGAAGAGAGACACAAAAATCAAGTTTGGGAGTAAATGGAGCAGTGGAAGAGCAAAAAGGGCGAAACCTTTGAAGAAACCTGAGAACCACATCAACACTGGAAAACATCATAAACTTAAGTAAAAAGGAATAGCGGAGAACAATTGGCGAAAGGTATTTTTGTAATAGTGAAAGCGAATTTCGGGCGTCCTCAAAACCATAAGCAGTATTGAAGGACGAGTGTCGATTCCACTCATCAAACGACGCATGGCAGCAAGAAGAGAGAGGAAACCACTTTATCAGGTGGTTAAACTTCATGCTTGTTATTTACTTGATATCAACGACAACCGTCAGATCTGTTGGGTGTAGATTGATAGTGGAGAATAAGCGTACAAGTTTGAATGATCGAAAGTAATCTCAGTTGTTGGATCAGAGGATATAATGGACGGTCAAGATTTGATCAGAGGCTTCATAGATCGGTGATCAAAGAAGGTAGAGATCGGAAGTTATAGTGGAAAGGCTTGAAGAATGCGGGCCTAATGATAAATATAGATGCGGGCTTATAAGTTTTGAAGTCTGACTTATATGGTACGCAGTGGAATCTCAATGTATTCCCTTTGTATTTGGTAAAGTGTTGCGGCAAGTCTTTTAATGTAAATGTGTGATTTAAGTGTTCTGATAGTTGCATATGAGAGTCGGAGGCGCGACAGGGCATATATGTGGTAAGACCATGGGTAACTGCTACCCTCGATTACGATAAAGGAACTTTATTGATAATCATGCAAAATTTGTAGATTGGCGGAAAAAGGTATGTTTTGCGGGGTTTTCCTTTTTAAATGATTTATAAAGGAAAAGAGTGTTTTGTATGTTTAAAACATAGGTAACCAATGTATTGAAGGGAAACGTTATATATATGCGGCTGAATGGGTTGTATAAAGGTTACGAAGGGTTTTAAAGTCCCGATAAGGAAGAATTAATGGAAGGCTTTAATAAAAGGGATAATGAAGGTTATGAGGAGAGAAATAGTCCTGATAGGAGGTTTAAGCAAGGTGACTAAGTTCTGATATAAAGGAACGACATCAAAGGGGCCTTAACCATTAATGAAATTTTGACCTGGTAGGTCATATCTATTCCTGGAAAAATTCTTTATGCATAGGTCTACATGCATACTGTGGGTAAAGCAGGGGTAACCCTGCATCATTTTGGTATCAGAGCTGAACAAAGAAATCAGGTGTGAAAGTTTCTTTGAAAGAATTTAGAACATAGATATTTGGAAAGATGTGTATGCAGGAAAGGGAGATCAGATTCTTATATAACAGTGAAGAAACCAGATTAAAGTTGGGAGAATGGAGAAGAATAGTTAAGTTCTTAGAGGCAGGTAAGGTAGAACTAAGAAGAGATTGCAGGAATATAAAGAATCTACAACGATATTTGGAGAATGGAGATTCACTCGAATGTGAAGGGTGAATGGAGACTGCTTATAAAATTATACAAGTATTTTTTTATTTATCTCTAATTTAATTTTTGTTGGATAAAGAAATAAATCGAAGATTGATTGTCGCAGCTAATGAAGTATCTTAGCAAAAGAAGGTCAAGCCTTAAGAAGAAGTAATGAAGGAAACTGTTCAGGATTTCTGAGTGGAAAGGAAACCCAACAAAGGAGGAATTGTTGTTGATAGTTAAGCTTTGTGAAGATAAAGCCAAAAGACTGGAAGAAATAATTAGATTCTAAATCTGATTGACAGTAGCTGAATATTGAGAAATTTTGCATTGGAAGCATGAAGATCTGCTGAAATAGATTTGAAGAAATGAGGTGACCCTGAAGGTAGGTGAAGGTATGCAAATTTGTCTAATGATTAGAAGATATTTAATGAGTGAAATTTTATAGCAGGATTACAATATCTAAACTGTAAGAGGGATGTTTGTCAGTTTTTGAAGTAGCAGAATTTGAAGATACAACTGAAAGCTAGTGAAAATAATAGTCCATTCAAAAGTGCAGGTGAATGAGAGGACAAGATCAGACAGAGATTTTGAAGGTAAGATGATATGGTTTTATTTTAATTAGATTGAAGATTAGAAAGTGGTAGTCTTTGCATAGATGCAGAAGTATTGTTGCAACTCCCAAAAGGAAATTCCACAACGGATGTCAGTAGAATTACTAAGAGATAAAGGAAGCTGGTAAGAGTTTCCAAGTGAAAGCAAAAATGTAGTAGAACCTTGAGGAATTCCAACAGAGATTGGATAAAGAGGACAATTGAAGTGTTCTCAAGAGAGAGTGAAAGATTACAAAATCCTAGAAGGAGTAAAGGTGTTGCTCAAAAGGAGGTTCCATAGATAAAGAACCTATTGCTTGCCAAAAGACTAAGTGAGGAGAGCTTGGTGAGGTAAGTGACAGTAGCGCAGACTTGCTGTTGTAGAAGCTTTAGTGCACCTCATAGTGGTTGAGTGAGGAAATCATAGAGATGGAGAATATGATTACTAGTGACAGTCATATCAGAGGTTCTGAAAGAAACCATAGCCAAGGATAGAAGAAAGGAGATGCCAAGGCAAATGACATATAGATACAGTTATATAAAGAAGAATATGAGAGGGAAAAGGCTAAGATAGTAGTTTAGCTTGAAGTGTTAATGGAGATGTTGCAAAGGAATGAAGCAAACCAGAAATATGGTTATATCATGAGAAAGAAAGTGAAGTGGCAAAGACTACGAGAGAACATGAATCAACAGGTCAATATGTAGTTAATAAAGGAGCTAAGGGAACTTGAATAGATTATAGAGAAGCTCAAAAGGTTAAGCTATAGCAAAAGCGAGATGCTAAAGAAGATGTTAAAGTTTTGATATGTGAATTAGAAAGTGGACCATTACTTTTTGAAAGTGATGAAGAGCTAGAGGAGTTGAATCATATGAATGATTTGAAGCAGCCAGAAGACTTGATGACTAAACCATCAAATGAGACTAGCAAGTCTTATATTTTTAAAACTAATGTTTCGTCTATGATTGCAGGTTCGGAAGAAGATAGGCAGTCTTTTAAAGCTGTCAAAAACATGAAAGAATACCTTCCAGAAGTTGAAAGTTTTGAAGCAGAATATGGCGAGGAGACTGGAAAAGAATCAGTTCACTACAGTCGACAAGTGTTTAAAGACATGATTGAAAGAAATGATGAGAAGGAGAGACTAGCTGACAATCTCAAGAGTTCTTTGAGTTGGAATCAACATACTGATATGCTGACAAAAGAACATAGATCTGAGCAACATACTGAAGTGTTGTCAAAGGAAGAAGAGGTACAAAGACCTTATATTTTTTATTATAATGATTGTCTTATAATTGAAGATGTTGTTGCAAAAGCTGAAACATATTTGGAATAGTTGGACAACCAAATGAAAGAATAAGAGGAAGAACATCTATTGAAGGATGTTAAGAAAGATTTAGCAGAGGAAGAAAGACCATGTGATGATGGGTCAATAGAAAATGAAGAAATAGGTGATTGTGTAAAATTTCCAAAGTTCACTCCAAGTAAAATCATTGAGTTATATAGAGAATTAGACTTTCAAAGGACGAAGTTAGAAGAGCAGAGGATAAATGTTCAAGACAAATTGTTGAAGAAGGATGACAAAGAAGTTGTGATAAATTATAATCAAGAAGAAGTTGACAGATGCAGGAAACAGAAGCAGGAAATTGTTCTGAAAGACAATAAAGTGACAGCTCAAAAGGTGAGAAATAACAGTAAACAAGAAGGTAAGGATGGAAAGTAGGCGATCAGAATAAGTGAAGAACAAGAAAGAATGAGAGTTCAACAATCAAGAGATGGAAACAATCATCAAACTGAGGATATACTGGACAAAGAGATTGAACTGATAAGAAGGTTAATGATGAGTGTGTCTCAGAAGAAAACAACAACAAGAAAGGAGAGGAGTGACAACAAGAGGAAGACAATAGCATATTATGAAAGCAAAACAAGTGGAGCATTGTAGCATAAGGTATGAACACAGGGAGAATAGCAACTGACAACATCAACAATAGAACAATTGATAAGCAAAGACAGGTTACAAAATAAAGTCTGGGATCTAGGAGGAAACAATTATCCAGACTTATGACCAGGTTGTCGTAAATTTTCTTACATGGGGAGTCTTATGCAGGAGCATCCAGCTCAACTTTATTATTGTATTCTAGTAGACATAGGGGGTCTTGTGTTTAAAGGAAGTTGGTTTCCTAAGTATTGGATTTATGTAATTATTTAATGTTTTGAGTGATTTTAATGAGAATAAGAATTAATTGAATATTGTGAGGCTTTATTGTAAATGTTCTCGGATGTAGGAGAACATGAGAGATTTAGGATAGTTGAGTGATGGGAGGATTGAGAATTGACTTTAAATCTTAGATTAGGAGTTTATTCATGCTTTTGTGGATTTGAGAGAATCCTTATGGATGAGGAAGATATTTTAAGGATTTTGTTGAGGAATCTGTGGATCTAAACTAGAAATTGGTTTTAGAATCCCTTTGTATAAACGTAAGCCTAAAAAGGCATGAACAGAGGTTGGAGAGGTTGGATAGGGTAAGTAGATAGCAGATTGGAGTGTTTGTAAGCCTACGGGCAGATAATGAACAAAGGCCATTAATTAGAAAATCAGGCTAGAGAGATAGAGTCTCAATATGTAATAATTTGTTTATGTATTTATACATAGAGAATTCGATTCTGAGTGTGCAGATGTGTGATTCGCGTGTTGACTGAAACTTTATGTGTCTATCAGAGATTCTGCATAATATATATAAATTCATGCAGGTGTAATTCTATGAACGTGAAGAGTAGAGAAAGACAAAGGAGTGTAATGGACCTGTGAATCCATTTGAAGGATCAAAGTAGAGCTTTGAAGGGTCAGTGATTGAAGAGAGACGCAGAAATCCAGTTCGGGAGTAAATGGAACAGTGGAAGAGCGAAAATGGCGAAACCTTTGAAGGAACCCGAGAACCACATCAACACTAGAAAACAATGTAAATTTAAGTAAAAAGAAATAGCGAAGATCAATCGGTGAAAGGCAGTTTTGTAATGGTGAAAGCGGATTTCGGGTGGCCTCAAAACCGTAAGCAATATTGAAGGACAAGCATCTATTCCACTCATCAATCAATGCGTGGCAGCAAGAGGACAAAGGAAACCACTTTATCAGATGGTTAAACCTCGCACTTATTATTTACCTAATATCAATGACAACCATCAAGTCTATTGGGTGTAGATCAATGGTGGAGAATAAGCAAACAAGTTTGAATGGTCGGAAGTAATCTTAGCCGTTGGATCGGAGGATACAATGGACGGTCAATATTTCATCGGAGGCTTCATAGATCGGTGATCAGAGGAGGCGGAGATCAGAAGTTATAGCAGAAAGGCTCGAAGAAGGTGGACTCGATGAGAAATATAGACGTGGGCTTATAATTTTTGAAGTCCAACTTATATGGACACAGTGAAATTTCAATGTATTCCCTTTGTATTCGGTAAAGTGCTACGACAAGTCTTTTAATGTAAAAGTGTGATTTAAGTGTTCTAATAGTCGCATATTGGGGTCGAAGGTGTGACAGGGCATATATGTGGTAAGACCCTGGCTAACTGTGATCCCCAATTGTTATAAAGGTGTTTATCAATAATCGTGCAAAAGCCGTGGATTGGTGGAAAAGGTATGTTTTGCAGGGTTTTCCTTTGTAAATGATTTATAAAGGAAAAGAGCGTTTTATACATTTAAAACATAGGTAACCAATGTATTGAAGGGAAAGGTTATATATATCTATATATATCTATATCTATATATATATATATTATATATATTATATATATATATATATGCGGCTTAATGGGTTGTATAAAGGTTACGAAGGGTTTTGAAGTCCCGATAAGGAAGAATTAATGGAAGGCTTTACTAAAAGGGATAATGAAGGTAATGAGGAGATAAATAGTCTTGGTAGGAGTTTTAAGAGAGGTGATTGAGTTCCGATATAAAGGAATGAAAATAAAGGGGCCTTAACCATTAATGAAGTTTTGACTTGGTAGGTCATATCTATTCTTGGGAAAATTATTTATGCATAGGTCTACATGCATACTATGGGTAAAGCAGGGGTAACCTTGCGTCAGAGTGTCACATTGCCTGCCAACTTTGCGATAATGAAAAGGATTGTTCTCAAAGGAAAATCACGAATATTTTTAATGATTATCTTCCCGTCCTTGCTAAGTTGTGTACCTGGCTGATAAAATTGTCAAACATAGTCCCTCACTGATTCCCCTCCACATTAGGAGCCTATAAGAGATATGGGGGCACCACGTCTCGACAACCCTATTGGATCCCATGCATGAACTAGGAACTGCAATAGTTTTGATTGTTGCCTCATTCAGGACAAGAAGTATTTGAGAAACCCACAGTTTTCGAGGGCCTCAACTATACCCAAATTATTTAGGGTAACCATGTCTTATTCTTCATGCTCTCTTTCTCGCCAAGTAATGGACATTCTGATTTGATGAAGGCATGAAATCAGATCATAAGCTTAGTTAGGATCCTTTTCATGCAAAAAAATGGAGAAATTTTGGGCCATACAGGTGAAACAAGTTTGTGAAACTCGTCGAGCGCAACCCAGACAAGGAGATAGTGTGTAGTGCAGTTATCCTTTTGTCTTGGTGCTCTCTAGTGCAGTTTTCAACATGGAAGTCTACATTGATCCTAGGGAAAAATATTCTAACCCCAGGGGCCCTAAAAACCCTAGAGGCTTGCATGAAACTATAAAAGAATGACATGAAAAGAAATAGGAGGGGTATATCTCCTACTTGGTCCAAATGGCATGAGAAATGATCCATAGAATCTCTTTCAATTAGCTGCGGAAGATCAAGGTAAGAAATAGGTTCAGAGCACAAACTGAATGGTAAATATCAAATGGTGAAAATAACATGGTAAATTCTTGTTTTTATGTTTATTTCATGTCATTAAATGAGTAAAATTTAGTATTTACCTATTTTTACCAATGAAATAGGTATGCTTGATCCGTTTGGTGTTTCTTTGAACAGATTTATAGCTGATTTACAGAGTTTGACGTGCACGATTGTGAATTGTACTTTTACCACAGAGCATACATTTAGCTCTTTTTCGAGCTCTGTTAAACATCAAAAAAGGAACCCCCTTGGAGTCCTCTTTAAGCTCTTTTCAAACTCTTGAAATATGAAAATATTGTTGAGCACTTTTCCTTTTTAGCTTGTTAATGGATTAGAAATGAAATCTACTCAGTATAATTTTAACCCTTTTCCTGACTAAGATAGATTATTTATGAAAAAGGAATACATTGATCAAACATGATCAATAAGTTTTCTCTTGTATTGTTTTACGCTTTTTCGGACTTGAGAGACAAATGTATGAAAAATAACTTGTTGAGTTTTATTTTTGTCCCTTTTCAAACACTCTAAACATGAAAAGGACAGAGTTATCATTGTCGTTAGACTCTTTAAAACATCAAATAGTGACAAACTTGTCCATCATGACAAGACCGAGTTTCACCTACGCTAGAGTCATTAAAAAATCACATAGCGATGGATTCACCCGAATGGTGGAATTATACAACAAGCCTTTTTTATCCTCCTCAAGCTTGATAAAAATAAAGAGGTACTCGTCAACAATGATGGGGGAAAATGGGAAAAGTGGTAAACCACTTTATGGCAGCAGGTCGCTCTTGAACATGACACTTTTACTTCATCACTGTGACTATTTGGGTTGGGTAATCTGCTTGATGGTCATCATACCTTGGTCTATCATACCATCCATTACTTTGGTTTTGGGTCAATGATGCCAATCCATTTAGTGTTGCCAACATGTTCAAGAGAATTCACTCAATTTAAATTCATCCTTTGGAATATTCATAAACCTTCATTTTCATGACTTCCATTCCTAAACCTTGTGTCATCAATCACATTCCGTCTCCAAAAATCATTACACTCATTTCATTTCGTTGATGTGGGATACATCAAGGCCCTCTTGTGATGAGTCACTTCTTGTCAACATGAACACATTATCCAAGAAGTTGACTTAGAAACACCCTTCCAGTACCTTGAGGCTTGCATACATCGATGGTAGGTTTCTCGCTTCCAGCGATAGGTTGACATCACTGGCCTTTGACCAAAAGAATTTGCATGGTGTTTGACATCAAAACATCCATTCACGCCATGTAAAATGTACTGCAGTACCTTGGGGATCATTATCATTATCGATGATTTCTATCGCGTCTATTAACGTCTTACATCATTGGCTCGTAATCAGACAGTGTCTTCCCATGTTCAACTTCAGATCACATATTCACATGGTTAGACTCCTACTTGAGCAAATGATTGAATGAGATAGAAGATCTTGGATCTAGTTTCATCCATCCAGGCTGCGATTTTAGGAAATGTACCAAATCATCTGTACAATGGCTTTACACTGATGGTCATCCAATCATGGGTCTATATCTATTTACGACTATCTATGTACTTGTAATGAAAGTTTATATGCCGAGCATGGGTATGCCTTCCCTAAAAAATTCATGAGAAAAAAATAAAAATATCATGATATTATGTATTGTAATCGATGCAGGTCACCATCCACTTCGGAACCTCTTCATCACGTCGTAAAGCATATCACTCGACATTAACATTTTTGACTTCATGCTTTAGGGGGCATCTGTTATATATCCATTTGGGCACATGACTCCCATCATTTAGATCAATACTATTAGGGCTCATTAAACCCTAATTCAATTGCTACATACCCTAGACAAGTCAACACTTTGAATGCCTCCTTCCCTGAGTGTTTCATGGCCTGAATCTCTCTAGAAATGCCTTCTTGAGGGACTAGCACAACCTTGGTCAAGGGTAAGTGTTCTTCAGTGCAAGTAGGCCCATTTCAAGGTGATTTCTAGAGCACTTAGGCCTACTTTGACCTGGGTTCGACAAGATTGAGTGAAATAATCATAGGGTTATGGGAATATTCTTGTCTTTTGGAGCCATCTAGAATATTCGCACACTTATCATCTCCTATGAACTCAAAATTGGATAGGGAATGAGTTAGGTAACCTCCTATCCTCTCATCCCTTCCACCATGGAAGCTAACTCTAAGTTTGGAAGGCCATTCAATACCCTCACTTATGACCAAAACTCCTCCATTTTCTTATAAATTGAGCACTCATTTAAGTGATGAGGGGATGGAATTTGAGAATTTGTAAGGAGATACTGTTGGTATGAGGTTCGAGATTGTAAGCAAGTATTGTTATGCTACCAGAGTGTTGTGCTTTTGGTGTGATGTTGGTTGGAACCCAAACTGGAAGAGTGATAATAGATCAGACTTCATGGTTGTAATTCTTCCTTTTACTTAATAAAGTTGTTTACACCTTTTCCCATATTCTTGTCTTTATGTGTGAGGATTATATGTGTAAATGCTTTCGATTCCATTTGTGTATAGTGGACAGGTCTCTTGCTTTGATTGGTTTTTGTCCTCTGTTTATGATTGTAGGTACTTGTCGAGTGGATTAAGTTTGAGAAGGAGCAATGGGAGCCAAACAAAGGAGACAAAGGGAAAGCGAAAGATAACAAGTAGGTCCCTTGTCTTATTTATCTTCTATAGAAAAAGGTTAAGCACTTTAAATCTGTTGTTCTAGGTGTAGCTACCCACCTAGGGAAATTGTGTTTATCCGTAGATGCAAAATTCCACATAACATACATCCATTTTTTTTTTCCATTCAATTGTGGCTTTCACCTTCTCATGATCCACTACTATTCCTTCCTCTGAAATCACATGGCTGAAATATTATATTTTACTCTAATAAAATTCACTTTTAGTGAACTTTACATAAACTTGATTCTCATTCAAAGTTCTAAGAACTATATTTATCTGTTTCTTGTGTTCCTCCATAGTTTTAGAATATATTAATATGTCATCAATAAAAAATAACACAAATTTGTCCAGTAATTTGTCGAAAATAACATTCATTGGGCAATTAAAAGTGGTTGTCGCATGCGCGATCATGAAAGGTAGCACTATAAATTCATTATTCCCATATGTACTGCACCACTTAAATCTTATCCTACAAATTTTGTTAATGCTTACATTATCTGAAACTATTGAGAAATATTGGTCTAATATAAAATTCATGTTTTCCATTATTCAAATTCCCAACTTACCTTCTCAAATTGAATATTAGGTAGGATATGGTCTCCTTCCATTATTTTGAATAATATATGTATTCATCTCACATTCCCTAATGTACCCTCACATTTACTAGGGAGAAGACATTGTCCTCTCCATGTAATTACATCTCACATTCCCTAATGTACCCTCACATTTACTAGGGAGAAGACATGGTCCTCTCCATGTAATTACATCTCACATTCCCTAATGTACCCTCACATTTACTTGGGAGAAGACATGGTCCTCTCCAACTCATTATCAACATATATATATTCATTTAACATTCCCCAATGTACCCTCACATTTACTAGGGTGAAGGAATCGTCCTCTCCATGTAATTACATCTCACATTCCCCAATGTACCCTCACATTTACTTGGGAGAAGACATAGTCCTCTCCATTTAATTATCAATATGTATATATATTCATCTCACATTCCCAAATGTAATTTTCAGATTTACTTGGGAGAAGACATGGTCCTTTCCCATTAAATTCCCAATTTTATATTCATGTCACATTTCCAAATGTACTCCGAGCTTTACTTGGGAGAAGAGAAGTCAACTGGAAAGATGGATAAGAATTTAATGAGATTAATGAGAGGTGGTTGAGATGGATAAGGGAAGGAGGGTATAAGAGGGAAGGGGGAAGGGAGAAAGAGGGAGGTTGTGTCTTGCTTATGATTGTGCAGTTGGTTGTGATTGTTTGGATTTGTTGTGTTTTTGGAGACCTTAGGAACCTGTGGAGGTTCCTTGGGTTGTTGAGAGGAGGGAAGTATTGTTATCTTTGTCTGGATCATTCATCCTGGACACACACACACACACACTACATCTGGTTGGAATTAGGCTTGGAGGGCTAGGGAACCTGTGGAGTTTTCCTAGGCTAGGGATTATTTCCTAGTTGGCTAGGAGGTAAATCCAGTTGGGTCCGTAAAAAGGAGCATTCAGGAGGACAAAGGTATCTCCATCAGCCACCGGTACAGGTATTCCCCATAGAATACTCTTGTAAATTCTATCAGAATGAAATATTCACTTTAATTTATGCTAATTAGAATGAAATGATAGAATTATATTTGTTTAAAAGTCATGTAAGTAAGTAAGTTATCACCTCTGATCACATTTACTTGAAGAAGAAAGTAGATCTGCTAGCAGACCCTAGGGCAGGTCTCTTAAACATGGTATCAAAGCTTTGGTTCAAAATCTGGACCCAAAGCCCACTAAACCCACAATTCATACTTTCCACATGTCTCCTTGTAATTTAATGCGAATCCCCACCCAAGGCTACTGGCCTTCACTTATGACAGGAGTCCATATTCCATTCACATTTCGTTTGACTCTACCATTTCTTACACTAGCAAAAGATTCATTAGTTTGACCATATTTTCAAAGGCGTAGTGGCAATTAGAAGTGGCTCGATCTATTCCATTCCCATTGAGACTTTTCGAGTTACCAGTCGCTCATGCACTCTGACCATTAATACCGCCCTCTATCCGAGATTGGTTCCAGGGAAAGAGGTGCATTATTCTCCTTATTCTCCAAGGAAATTTATTTGGGGGATCAAATAAACCTAAAACAACCTTCCTCGTACTCTATCTAATAGGTCTATAATATATATAGGCATTTTCCAAAAAACGTACGACATTTTCTAGAAAAGTTGTACACAAATGAAGAAACATTGTGTAAGTGTGTAGAATCTGCCTTAAAATATGTAATTGGAGGCCTTTCCAATTTTCACTTTGTGGGAAATGCTCCTTGTGCCCATATTGTTGTACAATCTAAGCAATCAGGCGATGAAGATCCTTCATACTTAAAGCAATTTTTTTTTCAAGTCACAATTAATTGCAAGCCAGAGCTATAAAGTCAACAAGTGTGATGATTATGTTGGAGTGACTAAAGATGAGTTGTTGGAATATTTTGACCCATAACAACAACCCTTTCTACAAAAATTTCTTATTCATTAAATTATGATAGTTAAAAGGTACGTAGCACGCAACAAGCTACTCTTCTCAACCGAAGCAGGGTTTTCAGAGGCACACAATTTTTATTTATTTTCCAACCCAATCTAGGACTGAATAAGTTAGTTTCAAGGTTTTACAATGTGGTGCCACCTGTTGCAAAAAAAGAAAACAACACTAGGTTTTAAACATTAAATTTGTCATGAAGGTACTCAAAAATCAAGGGGCCTGGAGCCTGTAGGTTAGAGGCATTCCACAAGTAAAATATAGGTTTTGTAGCCCCCTTTGGTAAACATATGAACTCTTCCAGCCTTGTGAGAGGGACTGTCTTTTTTTGCATGTACTACAGCTTGGGAACTGTATGTGAATACCATTTTAGTTTTATTAGAAAAAACAATATTTTATTTTCTTCAGATAGAATAAATTGCACATATCAAATATATATTTAGAAGGCTTTTTGGCCTATTTTCCAAAAAAAAAATCATGAGAAATGCCACCAGCATGCAGTTTCATCAGTATCAACGCAAGTTCAAATTGACCAATCATCTAGTCAACAGGAAACAGCTAAAAATTCAGGTATTACTGAAATACGGCAACAAAACTTATCTACCAGTAAAATAAAGGTCATCTAGTACGAACCGAACATGCAAAACAAACTATTTCTTGGTGTCAAAGAAATTCAAATGAAATTGGTAACAGTCATAGAGTCTCTCATGTTCAGGAGAGTGTTGAAGTTCATAGTGCCACCTCCTTGCAAGTCAATGAGGTCATAGTTTCCAAAGTTATACAATCTCATGTTGACACTTATAATCTTAAGTCAAAAGGGAAGGGTGATGACATGAATCTTCATCGGCCAAATATTTTGGAATAGCTCTCACCAGTTAAGCCTGTTGATTCTACTACTCGTTTTCATAGTTATACTACTTTTAAACATCAGTTAGCTCATGATGAAGTGTTGGCCAACCACGTTTCTTTGCCAATGAGTGTTGCTGCATCGATTTTATTGTTTCATTGTTTGTGTGAGCTCTCCTGAACACATTCTACAAATTGTCTATCTTCCAACACACCATCCCTATTTATTTCAGGTTCAACATTTCCAGTATTTGTATGATCCTCTTCTGTACATTTATTCTGTTGGAAGTCATGTGGAAACCCTCTCATTCGAAGCATCAATTTCATTCACATCTCTGTTATCAAAGTAACTCAAATTGACATGTTAAGCTTCTAGTTCTTCTGCTATACCATCATCCTAATGACAAGAACCTTGGTTTCTTTATTTTCCATATTCATATTTGGAGTCATCATCTGCTACCCATCCATCATCTTTCTCGTATAAGAAACAAGTTCATCATAAATATCACAATTATAGTCAACAACACTGGAAACTTCTGCGACCATCACTGCAGACCATTCCTCCAATGCATTCTCTGGCCCTTTATACTTCCTAATGTGGGTGCATGCATTGATAGTTGCAATAGCACCTAACTTGCAGACACTCTGATCAACAGTTATAGAAGGCTCAATCTGGCAGGTACTTCCATAACTTGCCAAAGAGTCATTAACAATGCAAGCACTCTTATTAACAGTTACAGGGTCATCTCCCTTATTGAAACTCTCACGGACAGCTACCATATCATGAGCCTTATCATCAATCTGAATATTTAACACAAAGACACCACCCTTCATATTATGTTACTCCAATAAGATTTTGTTATTCCTAATGTGGCTTTCGACTGTGACTTCGTTACTCTTCAAATTTGGTACTGTCGTTCAGAAAAACTCCCTTTCTATCATGATCTACACTGGTGGCCTTAGGGTATTTATAGCATACCAAAATTCGAGGAATTAGATTATATTTCCTAGCAAATGTCTTGTAGCTACAGTTGTCAGTTTTGACTGGGGCGGGGGCCTCAGGAAGCCACACTGTCCTAAACAGGGGTGTAAATGTTTTGGCTCCTGTTCAATATGATTTTCTAGCTGGGTTAGAGACCTCCAGAAGCCTTACTATCTTGAACAGAGAGTTCGCTGCTATAGCAGGGCTTTTTTTTTCCAGCCCGAGTTGACCTCAGGAAAGCCAATCCGCAGCTCATGGAATTTTTCCCTGTGGCCCTGTTGTCTGCAGTCATTATAGAAATACTTAGTTACCTGAAACACAACTTTGGGGGCTAATGGATACATCCAAGATGACCTTCATTCCACAGAATGACTTTGCGGTCCGTGAACAAATTCGTAGAGCAAAGAAAACCCACTCCTTGCTTGTCAAAACAGACCCAAGATTCTCCAAAATATTATGCTTAAAATAGAAATAATCCAATCGACAATGATGATAAAATGATTCTATGTCTCTCTTATATATCGATTCCTCATGGGGGTCTCTTTTCCTTAATTTAATGTGAGGGGTTACAAGTGTGGACCCCAATTTTGGCTTTTAGACCCAATTACCCCAAAATTTATCTCTTGTTTGCCCCAAAACACTAGATAATGGGGTTTTTCCCTTTATCAATGACTATAACCTATGGGGTTAGATAGGCTACTTCGTCCTCCCTTGGGAAATTAATCAACAGGGAATACTAAAGAATGTATTGTAGTATGGCATGTGGACAGAGTTGAATGTAATATAGTATCACATGTGGATAGAGTTGAATGTAATGCAGTATCCCATGTGGACAAAGTTGGATGTAGAGAGGCTATTTATTTTAACATTGAGTAAAGGGCAGCGTGTTAGACTGTTGGTTGGAAATACTGAGAAGGCAGGGGAGGGGTGTATCAATATTTAGTCAATTAACCAATTTTTACCATCAACAAATTACAATATTAGTCATCGGATATTGAACACATGAACATAGAAGGTTTATAATTGGAAGAAGCTCACTTTCAAATTTTCTTAATATATAAAGAGTACAATCAAGTTTATCAGCTCCGACTAAAACTTTCATAAGCACCAACCTATCAGAGATATCAATCCCAAAATGAGCACCAATTCAGTGAATTTGCGGGCACCAACCCACCATAGACACCAATCCCCTAGCTTGAGCACCAATTGAACAAATATCATGGGCACCAACACATAGGATTCTCCAATCTCTAGTTAAGCCCCAACTTAGCTTCAAGTTGTACTTTGGATTTATTGTCAATTACTTCTTCCCTAGTGATGTCCTATGCAGGTTATGGATTCATTCCATGAATGATTCGAAAGAGAAAGTGCCTTGTTCAGCTTAAAATAGACAAACATATTTGAAGAGAAGACAATAGTAAATACCACATACTACATCTTGAGCATAAAGAAGGCATGTAGTTCCATCTTGTGGGCTTGTAGAAAGCATGAGTTAAAACAACTAGATCTGGAATAAGGGAAGAAATAGCTACACATAATTTGAAATTTGAAAAGACCAGTAAAGATAAACAAAGACAATCGTTGCAGTCTGTAGATAAGCAGGGGCAAAGACAATCAGAGTTTAAATCTTAAATTTCTATTTAATTCCGTTGTGAGCCACGTTGCTGCAAATAATCTTTAGACAATACCAGAATATATTTAGTTACCCATTCTATCTATGTTCCTTTGATTCTTTTATACTTGAGGCCCAATTATGTTTAGTTTATTCCTTGTTTAGATCTTGAATTTCTTTTAGGCTTTCTATTCTCCCATATATGCTAGTCAAATCTTCATTCCATGTTGTACATTTTGATAGCCTTTGACTCAAAGTATTTTGTGTACTGTAATGATGAGGGGCTTCTAAGATGTTTTTTTAGTCCCCAGGGTTGCACCTTAAGCGGGTAACTACTTCAACAAAAGGACGTATTATGGTTTATTGTGGCTTGTCCTATTATTTTCATCTTTAGGTTCATTCAAAGTTTCAACATTAGATGTTTACATATGAACATGCCTCTCTCATTGAAAAGTGGTGATGTTGTTTGTGATGTGTGAGGTCTTAATGTCTCTTTCAAGGGAGAAACCTGAAACGCATTGTGAAATTTTGAGTTGAGGGGAAGTTCGAACTCATAAGCAAGATACCCACTCTACTAATAACTCCCATACTTCCTTAAAATAAATAAATAAATAAATAAATTTCCTGTATTGCTGACTTCAAGGGCAACTTCATGTAGGGTACATCAACCCATACCCTTTCTGGAAACTCTGTCTCATATTGGTGTATATCCTTGTTTCAATTTTCAATGTATTTTAAGGAAGAGATAAGTCTTTAAGGGCCCTCAGAGTGTCATATGCCTTCTGCAAGTAATTGTTGGTATCTAGAACGTGATTTTCTCTCTAAAGAGATTTTGAGATGTGAGAGATGAACAACTCGTTCAATGTTGCTTTCAAAATCATAAAATATTTTGCATTATCGAGGAAAATCACTAACATATAAATAGTTCCATCCGTAGAACATAATTTGAAAGTCATGGGATTGTACATTTCCAATCTATTTTTTTTCAGTAAATGCAAGTTTCACTGATATATAAAAGACAACAATATTGTCATGATCGCCATGAACTTCAAACTTGTTCCTAACTAATATTCTCTCTCATTTTTCTCTCATTTTCGTGGCATGAGCAATAGCCAACAATCCTTTATAATATCTGTTATAGGTCTTTCTCCTCTTATTATTGACACACCTTAAGTAAAAATGGTTTGCTCAATGCAAGAGGATAAATCTTATTCTATAACAAAAATGTATGATTTTCTAATAACCATAATTAGTTTTCCAAATTATGCTAAAAATGGAACAAATCAAATTATTTGTTTCAGTTTCTGGAAACATTTTTCCTAATAATTTGTCAGTCCTTTTGATTAATGTTGATCAGGTTGTTTGTCAAGAGTTCATAAGAAATTGTGTATATTGAGGTACTTTTATGGTTATAACTTGTGTGTAATACTGAGAGGTGAAATTTCCACTTTTTGTAGAGATTCCTGCATGCAAAATCTCTTTATAGCTTTATGTATTTACTTTGGACGCGGTTTTACTTCAAGTGCACTTTTTCTCTTGTCTGTGTAGTTTTTACTTTATATGATGTGCCAAACCCAACATAAGAATTGATAAGATGTCAATATTAACAATAAACTTACTCAAGAGTCTCTAGGGTACACACATTTGTAAGTAGCCTTCTTTCTTATCCTCTTAGTTGATTGGTCTAGACTTTTGCTATGACTTTTCAAGGCATTCTAACAAAAGGGCAAGCTCATCTGAAAGTGAAAGTCATGGAAATGGGACTAAGAAAGGAATCTTTCACCGAAGCATTTGGGACAAGGATTGATTAAGGATTTAAATCATTATTTTTAGTGTGAGGTTATATTTCTTTCATTTATTCATATTTATATAAGTATGGCAGTGTTTGATTTTATATATAATTTAAGAAATAATAAGTATGGTGGCGTTAGGTTTTACGTCTGAGTTGATTTTAGAGGTTATTAAAATGTAGTAAAGTTATATAAATTAAATTTCTAATACATCTTAATATATGTTGATAGCTATTAAAATATTGATGTGTCATTTAATTTATGAGTTGTTTAATTTATGTTGAGAATTTGCAAACTTGTGTTTAATCTATGTTGAGAATTTGTAGGGCTGTGATAGAAGTGGAGGTGTGAAACAAACTGCATAAGTTTTGAAATAGAAAAATTGTTTAGAAATACTTTATTTCATTATCATCCAACAATAATTTAAGTCCACAACAATTTTTCCATCTTGTGGATATTCTTTTTCATATAATTAATTGTATGTAGTAACATGTATTACCTACTCATCATGAGGTCCAGTTTTAGCCATTGTTGCTATTCTTGCATAAGTCAAGGCATTTCCCTTGAACCATGGATCATTTGGAATAACCTAAATATTTTTTTTAATGACCCTCACTGTCTTAACTAAAGCCAACTGAAGACCCCGTTAACATTTTTAGGCCTTTGGGATGATTCTTAAAATCTTACATTGTTAGTTTGGAAAACATGCATTTTCTTCTTACCAAACTTTGTTTAGGTCTATGGAAATCCCATGCAAGGTTTTAACTACCCTATATGGAAAGCTTTCCTTTCATCATGGTTGGCAGAAAAATGTGAAGTTGGGTAAGAGTTCCATTAGGTAATCTCAAGCCTTATCTAGGGGATACAACATGATGAAGATAAAATGAAGAATATACTTGTGTACAAGAAAATCCTTGTGTAGGTTTCATACCTAGCCCTAGTGGTGTGATTCCTATATGATGGATTGTACAATCATGCCTTACATTCAACATGTCAAGTGAAAGATGTGACCACATTCTTCATAGGATTTTTTTTTTTAAATTGTTTCGAGAAGCATGCCCCAAGGTCAATGTTGCAATGGATAACATAGTCCTCTCCATTTAATTATCAATATATATATTCATCTCACATTCCCAAATGTACTTTTCAGATTTACTTGGGAGAAGACATGGTGCTCTCCCATTAAATTCCCAATTTGATATTCATGTCACATTTCCAAATGTACTCCCAGCTTTACTTGGGAGAAGAGAAGTCAACTGTAAGGATGGATGAGAATTTAATGACATTCATGAGAGGTGGTTTAGATGGGTAAGGGAAGGAGGGTATAAAAGGGAAGGGGGAAGGGAGAAAGGGGGAGGTTGGGTCTTGCTTATGATTGTGGGGTTGGTTGTGGTTGTTTTGATTTGTTGTGTTTTTGGAGACCTTAAGAACTGTGGAGGTTCCTTGGGTTGTTGAGAGGAGGGAAGTATTGTTATCTTGGTCTGGATCATTCATCCTAGACACACACACACTACATCTGGTTGGACTTGGGCTCAGAGGGCTAGGGAACTTGTGGAGGTTTCCTAGGCTAAGGATTATTCCTAGTTGGTTGGGGGGTAAATCCAGTTGGGTCCGTCAAGAGGAGAATTCAGCAGGACAAAGGTATCTCCATCAGCCACTGGTACAAGTATTCCCCATAGACTACTCTTGTAAATTTTATCAGAATGAAATATTCACCTTAATTTATGCTGATTAGAATGAAATGATAGAATTGTATTTGTTTAAAAGTCATGTAAGTAAGTAAGTTATCGCCTTTGATCACATTTAATTTAAGAATAAAGTAGATCTACTAACAAACCCTAGGGTAGGTCTCTTACGCCATAACAGGCTATGAATTTTGTTTTTGTTATATCCTCTTCTCGGAATTTTAATTCGTGGTACCTGGATCTAAGATCTATCATGGAAAATACAAATGGCCCCCTATCTTGATCAAAGAGATCATCGATTTCGGGAAAAGTGTACTTATTCTTGACTGCCAAGTTTTTTAGTTGTCAGTATTCTATACATAATGTTATATGTCATTTGTTCAAATCTAGTCAACAGGCCTATAAACGAGATCAATCCACGTTCGTGAAAATTTTGTCACCATCCCTAAACAAATCCCTAAGCATGGATTTTCCAAAAACTCCGATTTTCCGGAAATAATTGCTCAAAATTAATGCTTTTTACCCCAATGCACCTTTCCCCTTTAGCCACCTATGTTCAGTGATGTTTTCTCCCTTCTTGACAAATGTTGGTTAGCACTAGTTGCTCCTTGTTGAGGGTGCGCTACTTTTATAAATTCAGGAAAAATAAAACTATTTGTAAAACTTCCTCTTTTAGAAGCTTCCAGTGGTAGTTTTAACCATTTACAATGGATAAGAAGCTTGAGTCCTATCTGGTCCTACCTTGGAGACTTCACCTCTTATCCCTTGAGCTCATCCTCCCATCATAAGTGGATATCAACCTCACTATGGTAAATTATAAACTACCATCCTATTGGAAAATGTAACTATGTTCGATCTTCAATAATGTACTTGAGTCATCAAGTAATGCACTTGTTAAAAGAATAAAGAAAATGTTTTTTATGATTATTAGTCTAACTTATTAAAGCATAGGTTTCATGCTTGGGTTACCATGTTTTAGCTCAAAGTCCCCGTTGAGGACTTATAGGATTTATTCTGAGTCTATAGAATTATTGTACATTTAAAGAGACCCTTCTTGGGCTTTTGAATCATGTAAAAAGGTTAAGTATTGAGTCAAATATGAATTATGTAACCTCCATACCATGTCAGCCTAAGAGAATATCAAATCGACCTAAGTACCCTATTCGACCCCACAATAATCCTATTAAAGGAAGCACATTGAATTCATTTGGAGCATAATTCTGTCATCAAGTTTTAATTCTCTTGTAGCTAGGAAAAAGTGTGGAAATCTCTTGTTTCTCGGTAGAAGTGCAAAGTTCTCTTGTAGCTGGGAAAAGGTGTGATGTTTATTACAGGGAAGCTGAAGCGAATGGAAGTTTGGGGAAGTCTAGGGAGACAAGTAAAATCAAAATTTTGGTGTCTCTCTCTCTTTGTTTCATGCCCTACATTGGGAGGTCGAAGTCTCCTATGTTTTGTTATTTCCAAAAGCACTCTATTGCTAGAAGTTTCTACCTAGTTGAAGTTGCTAGAAGGGGTCGAAGATCTGGAAGGCTGAATTGCAGTGGAGGGAAGGTCTGGTCTTAGTCTAGGGTGAAGATTCTCAAAGAATACTATTGAAAGGAAGAATGATCTTGACTGGGTTTTCCGCTCAAGGGTGGTTTTTCCCTGGCATGTGCCTACATATTGTGTCTATTTTTTTATGTGCTGCTTCTTTTGGTAATTTTTTTATGAACTAAAGAAAGAATATACAAAGAATAATAATACTAAGAAACATCACAAGTAATTATCAGGATCAAGAAATATTTGTTTCCTTTCCAATTTTCTAACACATCCCTCCCCTATAAATTAATTGCCATTTATAACATCATGGTTGAATTTTTGAGATTGATCATGCCCTGATGTTGCTACTTTGAATCTAAAGCAGTCATCATCTTCATGCATTAGAGTGATATTGAGGTGTGATTTGTGACAAGGAAGGAAAAGTCAACATGGGGAGATCTCTACCATATCAACTAGTATTCTTGGTTGTAAGCTCTCTCATATTTCTATTAATGCAAAGAGTATCTTGTTTTTCTATATGTGGTGTGTTACATATACAGTCATATATTTAAATTCGTTGTTGATTCATTGAATATAGTAATTTAATTATTTTACGTAGATGTTGTGGATCCTTGGCTTGTTTTAGCTGGATGTGCATGGTCTAATTATATCAGTTAGGGCTACAGTTAGAGCTTACAAGCAAGGAGGAAAGTAAATATTGTGATGGTTTCCATGCAGGATCCTTTCCATTCTTCAATTTCTCTAAGGAAAATTTTACATTCGTTTCCTTATGTTTTTCTAGACCAGTCCACTAGGTCTAGGGAAACTACTTTTATCAACAGTCATAAATTCCACATAACAAATTGGTGACCATACTGGGGAATGTTTTTTTTCCCTTATTCTTTTCCTTGACCTTAGCACCTTGTACACCTCTTCAACAGACCTTGATTGCATCACTCAGACCTTGATTGAACCTAGGAAATCCCTTCTCTGAGCTTGATTTTCTTTTTTGTGTCGTAATATTCCTGGATCTACTTTAGTGCACCCCCTGGCCTAGAGACATATTGATTTAGCATACCTTCTTGTTCTTTGAATCGATGCTGCAAAGCACTAGTACCTATTTTGTGCCTATGTTAATCCCTACAAGATGCAAAAAATTGATTCTTTTTCCTTTCTCTCTAATCTAATTTGTTCTAGCTAGTTTTCCATCTACCCCTGAGTGTGTCTTAGTATCTGAAAATCCTTCACTTCGTTTTCTTTTGGTTTTCATATATTTTGATAAGAATTTGTTTGGGTTTTGCTTTATTCTTTTCAACTATATCATTGTAAAACTTTCACTTGATCATTGATTTCTTAAAAGAATTGATATTATAGTCATCATTTTGTATGGTTTCTCTTATCAATGATTTAACAAATTTATTATTTTTCATTTCATTTAGAAATTAAGAGGATTGAAAATAAAAATCTCGTAATTTTACATTTTGCATTACATTTAGGCTTTTTTGTGTGAAATTGGAATTAGAACAATTACATTAGGGAATTGGTTTAACAAAGAAAAATTGTTGAATTTTGTATGTTGCATTACTATTATTTTCTTCCCTCTCGTACATATATTTTCATTGAAAGAAAAATTTCATTTCACCATGTTGGATTGCATCTTTAGGATATTCAGGTGAAATTCGTGGTGAGATTTGAAATTGAATCATAATTCAAGATAAACTTTAAAATTTATTGAATAAATCTTAAGGAACATTTGAAACATTAATGAAGACATCTATATGTCTAGTCTAGATATGTGTTTTTGTTGGGAATGGCCCCACTTGGTCCAAATTTCGAGTAAAAGAACTTGCGAAAGGAGTAGACCACGTGGAGCTGGTGAAGATATATTCATCGCGTAGACTTTTAGGGCTTTGGGGATGGGATAAATCCCTTGTTTTGTAATGGGTATTGGGTAGTAGTCCTTTTTTATGGATCCATGTATATGGACCATGTTTATTATCTATATGAATAGTATATAAGGATATGTAATATCTTAGCGGAACTTACTTAATGTTAGAATCTAAATGATAGAAGTATAAGTGAATCTTTGTTGTTTTGGGGAAACCTCCGTAGTAAGTACACGGAGGCCTTGAAGAGTCTACAGTTGAGTGCAAAAATCAGAGAAGTGAATGTAATTAAAGATCTATTTAATAAAGAATAATTTTTGGAGAAGCATTGTATCTATGTATATTTTATTTTTCTACTATTCTATATTCTATTATGTTTGCTTTTTACTAAATTGTGTGAAGAACTATAAGATAAACTGTTATGTGTTGGAGTTTATGCATTTTTGAAAATTAATCATCTACGCGAAGTTCTTATGCATGCAAATTTATAAGATTGATACAAAGTAGAGGTAATTACATGGTGCCACTTCTTAGATATCCCTCCAGTTATGGAAACCTGATTCTACAAGATCCCATAACCACTTTGGGTGAGATTGTGATCTTCTTGCAGGTCATTGCCAAAAGGGCTAGTAGTTAAAGGTTTTGTTGGTGTGCAACACAATCTAAACCTAGGTCAAGCCCCCTCAAAGAAACAAATGGTGTCATTGCTGGTACTGGGATATGCTTAAGGGATATTTTTTGGCATTTGTTGAAGAAAGAATTCCAACACTGGGTTTCATAGAAATAAAGGGAATTTGTAGAAAAAGAGAATAGATACCCTAGATTATTTACTGAAGATTCGTTGTAGAGATATATATTCAAAGAATAATACGATATTTTCTTTGGTTGATTCCACATTGATTTACTTGAGTGGATATCTAGGTTGACCGAGTGTAAGGATTGTTTCAAAGGTAATGAACCTAAGGAGTGGAATCCTGATTTGATACAGTGACTCAAGAGGATTGATAACAATATTTCAAGGGCTATTGGTTTCTGTATTGATAGCATTTTGGGAGGATTAATCGCTGAGTTCGCGATTAATGAGGTTGTATCCTATAGTGAAGCTGAATGAAGATTCTTCAAAGGACCATGAGGTAAGTTGTTGAATTATCTCAAGCTCTAGATTAATATTTTACTGTGTGAAAAGGGAATTTTTCGGATGTAGTCCCATTGATGTTTCGGTAAAGAAGAAATAAGCCGGAACTAGGAGCCACATGAAGTGTAAGGTGATATAGAACAGAGCCGAAAAACAATATTGAGACGCCCTATGTTAGGATCTGAGATCAAAGAAGAAATAAGTAACCCTACAACCCTGTGATACTCAACCACCCACCCGGAAGGTGCATCAAAGTGTGGAGCTAAGAAGAATCAAGGCGTCCTTGGGATCCCTCATCCATCCACCCCCTGCACACCCCATCACCATCCTCATACTTTACCTCCACCTTCCCCTAGCCCATCGAGAAGAAGGAGAATGGCTGATGACATTAAGCTTCTTGTCTTTAGAGGACTGGGATCAAAGGACCCTGACTAGTTCTGGTTGGTAGTTTATGCACTATGGACAGTGAGACAGATTAATAGTGATGATCTAAAGAAGAAGCAGCTCATGAAGTCGTTGTGGGAGAGAGTGTTAACATGGTATATGAAATACTCTGTGAGTAACCTGAATGTTAAGATTAATGAAATCAAGCAAGCATTGGTCATAGAGTTAAAGAAGCCAACATTAGAGTTGCAGTGTATTACGGAGCTAAAATAAATCAAACAAGCAGTGTCTGAATCTTTATGGGAATTGGACTAGAGATTCAAAGTGTTGATGGGTCGATATAGACCCACAGTAGCAAAAAGAATGGCTTATAGTTTTGTTGTTGCCACATATTAGGTTTCCTTTGATGCAGTAGAAGATCACGATGCAGGCTAACGCATTGGGGATACTCATGCAGGATTACAACATATACAAAGTCCACTAGCTAATCTGACATTGGAATTACAGGACCTCAAAAAATACAAAGATGTCAGATCGAAATTATGGTGTAAAAAATGAAAGGTAGAAGGTCACTATAAGGATCAATGCCCTGTGTTTAGAGATTATATTGCAAGTGGAACACCTAACCTAGTCAATCTAAATCTGTGGTGTGATATTCGTAGAATGTGAGGTCAAAATATCTCTAAGTATTGTTTCCTATTACAGAAATATATATAGACCCTGAAGTAGTTGTTTTGTAACTTTTGTAGATCAGTAGGCCATGATGATAAAAATTGTTGAAGTTATGACTTAATGATGGAGCACACTTCTGATAGTTATAGACTGCAAGCCAAGGGACATGCATAGGAAGAGCAAGGCCAGCATGCTAGTTGAGGAGGATTTCAAGGACGAGGATGAGGATTTGGTCAAGATCATGGCCAAATTATCTGATACAACTATGGACAGGCTAGACACTTCTCAAGGAGTTGTCAGAACCCGACGAAAACCTGCAATTACTGTAAGTCTTTTGATCATGTAATAGAAGAATATCCTATCCTTGTCATAAAGATGTAGGAGAGGAGAAAGTAGCAGCCTGCAATGAATGTCCAAATGATGACTGTTGAGCCAAGAGAATATCAATTGCACGTTGGCATTATAGTAAAAAGTGGAACTGCGACTAGGAATGATAAGGTCGATCGGAAAAAGGAAGTCGAAGCCATGTGGATGAGGAAAACTACTGAAAAATGCACCTGCATTTGTCCTAAAGGAAAATAAAGTATTCATGGAGGTGAGGAATTTTTTTATGGATCATGGGGCCTCAACCTATACTGCGGAACTAGCAAAACGATAACCGTGAAATTGTACCTGTTGCAACAGAGGAGGTGGATCCAAATATCTTCAAGTCTTTTCTTCATAGTTGTATGAATCTATTGAGAAATCAAAAGGATGTAGAGGGATTACAGGAGCTAATGGATTCTTGTGCTTCTAAGGAAGTACCACAGAGCGAGATGCGCTCAGTGAATAATTTGCAGAGACACAAGAAGAGAACGAGAAAATAAATGAGGATTATAACACATATTGGAGAGTATGATATGGACTAGGTAATATTGGATCTGGGATCTGAAGCTAATGTCTTTCTAAGGAAAAATTCGAAATTTATGGGGAAGCCAAAGCTACAATGGTCTAATATTTAGTTAAAGATGGGAAATCAACATAAAATGTTACCCCTAAGAATATTTTTCAATGTGACAGTGGACATTGATGAAGTACGCACTACCACTGAATTTGAAGTAATTAAGATTGTAGATGATAGTAATATGTACCCTGAATTGCTTGGATTGGATTGGACATTTGCTAATATGGATATAATCAATCTGAAGAAATGACAAATGATATTTGAAAGCAATAATATGATAATTATTGTTCCACTGGATCCGCTAAAAGGGGCAAGGTTTATAGAGCCTATCAAAGAAGAATATGCCATAGATGACATTGATAATATCTATCAGATCACAGTAAAGGAAGAGGAGTGGATCAATCCTACTTAATATGGAAAACTGACTTGCAAGCAAGGCAATTCCTACAATTTGGATTTAGAAGAGGAATTGGAGAACTGGTAGAACAAATTGCATGAAGTATTAACTAGGCGATGTGCAGGAATCACCAAGGAAGTGTGCTGTATGACAACTGAGGTATGTGATTTACCTGTGTATGAAGTATTTGGTGATATAAATATGTTATTTAGATATTATGAGAGATGAGTACCAGAAGGTTAGATACTCTTAACTCTAGATCAGGAATTAAGAGGTAATCCTAATATATGGTTGGGTGCTCATAAGAACAATATTGAAGATTGGAAAAAATGTAGGAGAAAGATGTGGGTAAGATTTGGTCGAGTGGAAATGCAGCTTGTAGATAAGTATGATCATCAAGCTAATCCAAGGGATGATATACAACTCTATATGGAAGCTTGGGAAGAAATTCCATGAGAGGAATGGATGCATGGATTTATACACACACTGGAGACAATTATGAAGAATTGGTATTTAGAGACTGAACTTAGACGTGGAACTGCTAGCTGGACAGAGATGGTGGAGGGATTTGTGATGACATTCAGATTTGAAGATGATTGTTCGTGTATAGATGTAGCCTTGAGTATAGTTAAGAAGGAGATTTTTTTAAATGAAGTTTTGGTTATCTGGCATCCTAAATGGGCCACACTGATCTAAAATGTGATATAATGTTATAACCTCACTACAGAATAGGATGAAGATCCTCGCAACATTGATATCAAGGATTCGAAATGACATCACAAAGTGAGTGGGCTTAAAATAGAGATTCCAGATATAACACAACAAGTAAAAACAATGAAAGTAAATATAGGAACAGAAGCTAAACTAAAGTATGAAACCATAGGAGATTATTAGGATGAAGACACTATCAACAAGATAACAAACTTGTTGCATGAATACGAAGAGTTGTTTCCCTCTAAACATTGAGATATGAAAGGCATCCTAGGGGATTTGGGAATTATGAGGATCCCTCTAAAGCCTGATGCAAATCCTATTAAGCAGAAGAATTATAGGATGAACCCAAAGTATAATTGAACCCATCGAAGAATCCAAATGGGTAAGTCCCATGGTAGTTCAGGAGAAGAAAGCTAAGGGGGAAATTAGAATCTATATGGACTTGAGGAAGTTGAATGATGCATACCTGCATGACCCTTTTCCCACCCCATTTATAGACAAAGTGTTGGATAATGTAGGAGGACAAGAGGTTTACTCTTTTATAGATGGCTTCTCAGGGTATCACCAGATTAGAATTGCACCAGAAGGGAGACATAAGACAATGTTTTCCACATAATGGGGGTCCTATCAATACAAAGTGATGTCATATGGGTTGAAGAACGTGGCTACCATTTTTTCTAGGGTTGTAATTAAAGCATTCAAGTAGTATATACACAAGTTTCTCGAAGTTTATTTCAATGATTGGACAATGTTTTGGATGTTAAAAAAACATGTGGTGAGCTTAAGATTGGTGTTGGATACATGTAGGCAATATCAAATATCGTTGAAATTGAAGAATTGCATATTTTGTGCACCATTTGGAATATTGTTGGGGCATGTGGTTTGTAGATAGGGATTGATGGTGGATCCGACGAAGATCGTAGTCATTGTGAACCTGCCAGCATTGAAAATAGTAAGAAAATTGTGTATGATGCTAGGACACATAGGTTACTACGAGAAGTTTATTAAAGCATGTGCGCAAATAACTATGTCAATGGAGAAGTTGGTAAAGAAGGATGTGACATTTAAATAGGATGAAGAATTCTAGATGAGATTAGATGTGCTGGAGGAGAAGATGGGAATTGTGCTGATTTTAGTTTTCTCAGAATGGAAGAAAGAGTTGCATGTGCATGTTGATGCATCTTGCATAGCATGAAGTATATTATTAGCGTAGCTAGGGGCAAGGGATATTGATAATCCTATAGCATTTACAAGTTGGAATTTGTCTAAGGTAGAAAATAATTATAGCACGATGGAAAGGGAGGGGTTAGCTATGGTGTATGCACTATAAAATTTTAGACATTATTTGTTGAGAGGACACCTTAAGATGTTCACAAATCATTCTATGCTAAAGTATTTAGTGAATAAGCCTATTTTAGGAGGGAAGATCTATCGATGGTTGTTATTATTCCAAGAATATGACTTCGAAGTTATAGTGAAGCCAAGAAGATTGAATGTTGGGCTTGATCAACTATCTAGGATAGAGATAGGAGAAGAACCTAAAATTCTTGAAGATAACTTGCCTGATGCATAGTTGTTTGCAATTAAATTCACATATGATCACTTTGCAGATATTATCCAGTTTTTGTCCACAGGGATGGCGCTCGCGGAGTACACTACAAAGTAAAAGAAGAAATTGGTTGTTTGAGCAGCTAATTTCTCACTAATTGTGGGACACTTGTATAAAATGGGATAGGATGAACTATTGTACAAATACATACCTCAACATGAAAGAAAGAGCATTTTAATAGAATTTCATGGAGGAGTCATAGGTGGGCATTATGGAGGAAACAAAATTGTGTAAAATATTCTGAGAGTCTGACTATGGTGGCCTAAAGTACATAAAAATGTGAATGACTATTGCCAAGTAGGTGATATATGTCAAAGGATAGGAAATCAATCCAAAAGAGATGAAATGCCCTTAGTGCTATAGGTGACTTTGCAGACTTTTGAAAAATGGGCAATTGACTTTGTTGGACCAATCAGTCCATTGGGGAAAAAGACTGATCTAACATATATCATGATCGTGACTAATTATTTGGTAAGATGGGACGAGGTGAAGTCGGTGAAGGATTGCAGTGCAACAACCGTTGTGAATTTTATCTTTGAATATATATTATCCGTATTTCGTTGTCCTGAGATATTAATGAGTGATTAGGGGACACAGTTTTTGAACAAGAAGATTGAAGCACTAATTGAAGAATTTTAGGTTTACCATCAGAAGGGGAGTCCCTATCATCCTCAGGTAAACAGGATAGTGGAATATTTCAATAAGATTTTGGAGAGTGCATTGACCAAGGTATGCAATGTAAACAAAGATGATTGGGACTTGAGGATTCCAGTGGTGTTGTGGGCATACAGAATGAGATGCAAGAAATTAATAAGACAAACACCTTTCAAACTGGTATATGGAAAAGAGGCAGTTATTCATATGGAATACATTGTGCCAAGCCTAAGAATTGCAGCTGTTACAGATATGGAAGAACCCAACATGATGAAAAAATGAATGTCGTAGATACTATATTTAGAAGAGGAAAACTTTGTGGCAAGATTCCATTAGTAGGTACATAAAGCAACGGAGAAATCCTGACATGACAGGCATATCAAGAAGAAGATATTTCGGGATGGGGGTCTTGTATTATTATATGGCAGTAAGTTTGTGAAGCTCCTGGGGAAATTCAAGACACATTGGTTAGGTCCATATATCATCAAGATCATTACAGATGGCAGAGTTGCTCATCTTGCGAAGTTCAATGGACAGATGATTCCTGGGTGAGTGAATGGTAGTAGGATGAAGATACATAGGGATTATTATGCCCCTGGACCACCGCACTGAAAAATGGAGGGGAGGAAGTCATAGTGCCACTTAC
Organism: Pinus taeda; assembly: GCA_000404065.3. Classification (NCBI taxonomy): domain Eukaryota; kingdom Viridiplantae; phylum Streptophyta; class Pinopsida; order Pinales; family Pinaceae; genus Pinus; species Pinus taeda. The sequence continues at coordinate 71,081 of APFE031273925.1, read as the reverse complement.
AATTGAAAGTGGGCATGAGACTATAAATTACTCTGCACGAAGGGAATTGATAGAAGGAAGATTGTTGTACAATACTCAAAAGCATGACGAAGTCCAAGGGAGATGTGGTGAAGAAGGGATGACTGTACCAAAGAGGAAATCTGACAAAGTTAGCTGGAAATATGACAGTTAGAAGAAAAACAACACCATTAAAATGAAATAACCATTGAAGGGCACGGGAGAAAGGAATTTATGAAGAACAAATGGATGTCTCTATCCCATACCTACATTCATGAACCAAATCTAGAGCCAATCATGAGACTGGGAATTCAAAATTGTTATAAATATCACATCCCACACCACATTTTACACTATTTCCCTGGAGAGATCAGAAGTTGCACCTAAGTGAATAATAGTTATTTCCTATTTGAAAGGATCTAGGAAGAGTTTGCCAGAGTATTTAAAAATAAAGGGATAATTGGTATCATGGAGTCACAAATAGGAAGGAGCGTAGGAGAAAATGTACCTATGTCCCTAATGTGTTTATGGTAGCTAAGAAAGGTGCATGTGCAACCATAGGTACAGCCACAAGCGCAACCACAGAAGATGAAGGAGAAGAGACCAGCTAAGATCTCTATAGAAAAACGGATAACATCACCATTGAAGAAGACGCAAAAGGAAGTGCGGATGAAGAACATGGAGGACAAGGGGAAAATGTCCATGTAGAAAGGGAAGAAACTGGTACAACAGGAGGGACCCCACTAGTTCTATGATAGTGAAGAATAACTTGAGTACTATAAGAAGAAGATAAAGGATGTGGATATTCCCTCTGTGCTCCTAGCATACATGCCTCCGAGAAAGTTAGGCACGAAGCCAATTAAGGAGCCAAAAGAAGGAAAATTTGCCACTTATATGTCATTTGTGTTAGAAGACATGCCTTTTGAAGGATAAGTGTTGGGGAATATTCCCTAACTCAAAATGGAAGACTGGGATTTCAACGACAGAAGAAAATATCCACAGTTTTAGCCTAGTAGGTACCTCAAGGAATTTTACAACCCGGAAAGCAGAGTCACAATATTGGAGCCGCAACAATGGGTTATAGGAGTGGGGAGAGAAAGACTTTTGAACACGTTGAATGTGCCACACTTTGGTCGAATCCCATTAAGTACAAATTATGTGCAACATCTCCTCGCACTAGTGCATGATGATAGCACTGCCATATCAAGGAAAAGATTAAAAAAAAAGACAAAGAGATGGTCCAGATGATGAAAGACAAGTTCAGGTTGGTGAAGAAATCCCATGGCTATGAGATAAATTCTATCGAAGATCAGGGTGCGGACTTTGCAGCACATATCTTAGTGGGAAAGATTATGAGGCAGTGTAGGGCCAATGAGGTCCATGTAAGAGTGGTATCATTTGCAGAGCAATGTGTGGAAGGAGTCTAGTTCAACTAGGATTCTTATTTATGTAACAATTTTTTGATGGATTGCAGGGACGCACATGAAGAAGGCAAGATATTCCATTATTCTTGGTGATTAATTATTATTGTGCTTACTACATTGAAGGATCCAGAATATTTCCAATTTCCACATGTGGAGGTATATGTTTGCGAAGCAGCAAGGTATGCTTCGCTATGGTTTACGAATGAGACAAACCACACAAGAAAGAATCACATATTCTTTATGCTGATGAAAATGGACTTGCATACAATGGTGAATTAGTATCCCAGACTATCACCAAGTCTGTACAAATAGTATTGTCATATACTGGAGTTTAAGGTAGACTTTCACAGGGCATATGTGAATGAAATGAAGGATAGATCAAAGACATGGCATCCACTGCCATACCTAGTAATAGAAGATGATCTCCTCACAGTAGTACAGAATTGGATGAGGAATCAATGACTCCATCTGGTGGAGCGATTGGAGGAGATGGCGCAAAGAAGGTACCTCACAAGGTTCGGGTACAAGTAAGAAACATCACAGTGATGCGGATGTATCAGAAGATTCACCCTTTGTAATAAATATATGGCCAAGAAAGAAGCATAAGATAGATAATAATAAGGGCGCAGTGCCACTTGTCCTCACTGAATGGGACATTGATGAGATAACAGACAAAATCTAGGAGAGACTGGGATAAGATTGATGATCACTGCAAAGTGATCTTGGTTGAGGTACAACAAGGAATCGTGGAGTTGAAGGCATTGTGACAAGAAATGAAGCAACCAAAAAAAGTAACCTAGCCATCATAGAAAGAGAAAATTTTGGAAACATGTTTTGGGATGAGGATTTTGTTGGCTTATTGGGGCCTGACCTAGGTTGAGAGTTGATTTAGCCAAACAAATCCTGGTACTATTGTCCCTTTCAACAATAGTCCATGGAGCATGAACTGAGGTCACACCTAAAGTACTATGGGATGGTGCTAGAACCAAGTTTCCACACCCTAGAGATGTCTACTGAGTTCAAGTGGTCTGTGGTTTGACCCTATGCGCACTTTCCCTTACCACGCAGCCTAATATACTGCCTTCACGCAGCCCTACCGAGGGGCTGAATGTTGTGCTACGCATTATTACCCAAGACCTCAATGGAATTCCAACGTTAGTTAATTAACTTTGTCTACTTGAGTGATTTAAGTATACTTAACAATATAAACCATTCATACAGGTGTGTGCAATAAATAAATAGTATATTTGCAAATCATATAAAACATGTATTAACCCAAGAACAAATACACAAAATTATGATAAAACTTCTCTTTATTAATTTCTTCCTCAATTACAGGCTCGAATCTACCCTACACACTCAGATATGGACTACCAGGCCTCTACGGACTCAGCTGCAGAGCCTTCTCCTACTCTATGACCCCAAGACACACTTTACACTTGTGACTCAATCACTTAGACTTGTTACTCATTTCTATCTTTCTCTATGTGACTCAATCACTTAGACTTGTTACTCATTTCTATCCTTCTCTATCTTTTACAAATAGAGCCTCACTCTATTTATACAATCCCATTGTCCACGGACCATGAGTAGGTCTATCCAGCCGACATTACATTACAAAACTAGGGTGAACAACCCTATGACTCTATCATACTTTCATGCCCTGTGCCCACAATTCATAGAGATTTACAACAATATTGGGTCAAAACTTGGGCTTTGAGCCCCAAAACATGCCTTCAAGGGATTCCATGCCGAACAAGCCCCCAACACAAACATCACAACTCACCCTCGAGTCACTCTGTCGGTGCGATGATCTTTGCCTAGAGTCCCTCCAACTATTCTCGAACTGCATGGAATTCAACAGTGCACTGAGCTACTGCTTACTGGATCTGTTGCATACGTTTTTCCAAGACCTCTGTGTCTAGAGTGCTTCTCTGCATCAATGTGTGCATGCCCTGTATGTGCGCGAGATTGCCTTCAATGTCTGCCGTGATGGTGAAGGCCTCGTTGATCCAAGGTTGGACATGTGCTTTTAGGATTGCTTCCTAATTTCATGCCACATCCACCTACTCCTTCAGTGCTTTAGCCTGCTACATCTATGCAAGCCTCTGTGTGAGGACCACCATCTGTGCAGTTCCTCGGACACTGTCATATTGTTGTTGGAGTTCTCGCACCTCTGTCTCTAAGCTCTAGATGTTGGGGTCCTCCTGCAGACTTGTGAGGACCTCAAGTGATTCTCCCAACATGCTGGTGGAGTCTCATGCTGCACCTCTGATTTCCTCCAATCCCACTATGATAGCACTAGTGCACTATTCTCTGGCTTCTGGGGGAGTGGATGGCTACACCTTTAACCACAACGTGGCGATCTGAAGATTCAGCTCCAGTTGAAACTTTTTCATTTCCTCTCTAGCCTCATGAACCCCTATCGCTAACTTGTGGATCTGTGCCTCTGGTGGCATATATGCCAGGATGGCCAACTCTGGGATGCTTCGACAAGCATCGTCTATCACCTCCACCAGTTATTCATTTTGCAGCACTAATTCCTCACGCTGCAAACTTAGTTGTTCCATATTTATCTTCTGCTCATTAAGGACTTGGAGCGAGTGGCTCTCCCTAGCTCACAGCTCTACAGTTATCCCATCCTACAACACATATAGTGTCTCACATGGGAGGGTAGTGAGATTAACACCAAGACCTTTTAGCACGCTAAACGAAGGCCTGTCGACATCATTTGATCTCACCAGTGCCCCTTCCGACAACACTATTCTATTTGTCATCCATGCGCGCAACATTTGCTCGGCTGCCATGGATCTAACTGCTAGGTTGGTCAAAAGGGTACCAACCTGATGGGGGTGCACCTATAATTCCTACAACTGCGCTCTGAGGGCCCCCAACACAATCTAGTTCTCCTACATGACATCTTGGAGAGCCTCATTTGTGACATCGCACACCGTCTCGCTGATATCATGTAGATCACCCTTAGTTAGGTTGATCCGGTCAATGGACAACTTCGAGGCCTTGACCTTCTTCCACAACCCTGCCCACTTTGCTAGTTTTTGGTGCTTTAGTTGTGTGGATGCAGTTCGTGGGTCCGTGCTTCCTTATGTTGTTTCTGCTTCCTCTACCTCCTACCCTTATGAAGGCTTTGTTTGGTCCTCGCCACCTTCGTGGCTGCTTCTTGTGTTGTTGCTGCTGCTATTTCCTTCCTACATTTTTCGACCAATGGGGTGATGCACAGCTTGGTATCGTCTTTCTTCTTTTGCGCCACCAACTTCTCGATTTTTGCAATGTTTGGGGCCATTCTGGCGGCCATGCGTCCAAGACATTGAAAATGGTGTCATCGGTGGCTACAAATGGTAGCTTTTCCCATTGCTTCGTCAGGTCCTTGCGCGCCTTGATATATATGTTATGCATATCTACCTTAAATTCTGCAAAAATCTACAGACTGTTATAAATCATGGGTGACAACCGCAGCTTACGATTGATCCACATTTGGATGTTCATCTCCATGAGCACCCAGAAGATCTTGCTATCACGTATCCTTTTGGCATCCTTCATGGGCCAGAGTGAAGCGTACTTCACAGCCTCCGGTAAATCTCTGTCAATTATGGGGAATTGACTATCCTCTGGCAATTTCGCAGCTACGAGCACTATGGATAGTAAAAGCCATGCATAGTGGAACATTTTTCCCTATTCCTAGGCTTCGCAACAATTCTCTAAAAATTCTATGTAGAGGAATTCAAACCAATTAAATTGGACCCCCTCCACACACTGCTCGGCTAGTGCAACCACTGGCGTAGGTACCTCATCTGCACGACACTTGCACATAACTTTACTGATAATGATTTGGGTTGCTACGCATACTTCTTTGTCCTTGATGTTGGAGATGGCATAGCCCTTCTTCTTCTTTTCCAGCTTTTACTTCTTCTTCATGGCCTCCGCAATGGCCAAATCACTGCCCTTTCCTTTCGATATGGCCAATGGGTCTTCTCCTTTGTGTGGAAGCCGAGAGACACAATGAATCAAGTTTGTTGTGATGGGGATGGGCTCCTCCAGCCATAAGAACCCATCATGCAAGAGGCAGAGCAGTTGCCTGATGACCAAAATTATTATTGGGGAGCGGTGGAAATGCGTCACCCAAAGTAGGTTCAATAGCCTGGCCTTCTCCACTCTGCGCAACCACTTCCACAGCTCTAACGTTGTCACCACCCTTGCGGTGTTCTGCTTCATGAGGTTTCTAGTCTCAAGGTGAGGGAACTTCTCGTGGTCATCGAGGTCCCAATCTTCAAATTTCATGGTCGGTGCATGGCCAATGTGTGTGCCATCAAACATAATTCCATATGGGAGGAGCGAGGTCTGGAGTGAGCTCCTGGTTTGATCCAGGTCCTTGGGCACTTTGGCCTTCCCTTTTCACCAGGGGACATAGGAAGGTAGTTTTGTCATAGAGTTCCTAGGCTGAGTATCCTCTTCTATGCCTTCAACTTCTTCTTCTACAATGGTAAGATCCTATAGGTCTTCTTCTTCTTCATCTATTTCTATAGTGACATCTTTCCCTTTCTCCTCCAGAGATAGTTTGTTGTGTAGTGGGTTCCGTGGGGACACGCGTACGGGAGCCATTTCTTGTTTATCCTTCTTGGGTCTTGGAGTGCACGGTGATTTCGGGATTTATGCCACAATCCTGGCACCTTCTAGAACATCCCGCACAGTTAGGGCCTGCATGGCCTCCTCGGTGGTCACTTCTGCTATCTCCATACCATCCTTAGTTGTTGTCATTGTATATGTGTTGCAATCTGTCACTCACAAATTCAGGGTCTCAATCAACGCTTGGCTCACAACACTTAGGGTTCTGCTCAATCGCTCAATTTGCAAATGACCAAGTGTTATTCGCTGGGAAACCCTTTGTATTTTATAGCACTTTTTGAAGTTGAATTCGACTGTGCCCCCCAATTCTGGTTCATTAATGCTTTCTTGGCAGTATATTTTCCCAAATATTGTCCATATATCACATCTTAAATTCCTACCGACCGTTCCATTTGGCCTCAAGTCGAGCATCCCATCGTGAGTAGTGACTTCAACAATCACTTTCTGGCCAACGCTCGTGGCAGTGCAACCACCCATGCATGGTCACGGACTGTTTCTAGAATAAGTACCCTAGGGCTTTTGGTTAGAACCCCAACAGAGCAAAAGAAAACTACAACAAGAAACACTCATACAACTCAGGAAAAATTCTTATATAATCAAACTACGTAAGAGTGACCGTACCCAGATTTCCTTCATTCGAGTAGGTCCCGTAGGGTTCAGACACTTTGCAATTCCCGATGTTCTTCAAACCTGAAAATCATTCAATTCAAATGTACATAACAGTATAGAAGTAAAGCATATTCATGAAATTTGACTTTATATCATATAAATAAATGATTAATCATACATCAAAACAACATTCATATATGAATTACAACACAATTTGATGCATAAACAAAGTTAATTTTGGAAACATTACAACATTTCTTTTATTGTAGTAAGCTATAAATAACATGGAGAGAATTCACCTGAGTCTTCTTCTTCTGGCTCCAAGTGGAACCGTCCTCTGGATTCATCCTATCCCAGCCTTCAACAATCTTCTTCCATAACCAACACCATGATATCTCAAGTAAGAGGGAAAATATCTATAATCAAGGCAACAAGGGTTTCTTGAAGCTTGGGGAAGTGCATGAGGCACAGGGATTCATCAGACTTAGTTAGGGATAATCTTAGTATAATAACTCTATCTATTCTCCTCCTTTAGGCCTTCCCATAGAAGTCTATTTATACTTCTCCAAATTAGTTTTTTAGTTGGTAAACAGTTGGGCCACAACCAATAGGAGGTAATCAATAGGTAAAACTCATGAACTCAGCCCATAATTAAGGAAATTTAATATTTTTAAGTGTTTTAACACATATACGTGGGTTGGGTATTGACTAACTCGTGTGTAAATAATTTTATCTCAGGGAAACATAGTGTACAAGGAATGAAACACTGTTTTTTATATATTTGGACCAAGTCTGGAAGGAGGGGTTGCCTTAGGCCATAAACCAAGCATCACAAATACCAAGGGCAATAAATTGTGCTATAACAGATGCTCCTTAATATATGAGGTCAGAAGCATGATGGCTGAAATGTATTAAGTGTATGGAAAGAATCTTGTCAAGACTGAGGACTTCACCAGAATTCAGTCTGCCAAGCCATCAAAAAAGATCAGAAAGAAACTATTTTATGAGGTGGTGATCCAGGTGGATATTGGTGGCCACCTGCCAAGTCCACCTGGACCCCCACCATTGTCTTTCTCAGCATTTTCAGTTTCCTTAATTGTAGCACAACTTACTATTTT
>APFE031273925.1:18310-49434 GCA_000404065.3 Pinus taeda | reverse complement strand
CCTAGCTAGTTTATTTCCATTTCTGATTGTAAGCATATTTCAGTATTTTCCATTAATGAAATGAAGTATTATTTCCGCTGCATATTTGTGTATATGGTTATCTCTGTAATTTGTTGCGTTCCTGTTTAAATCCGGATCAGGTGGGCATATTGATGCTAAAAAAAAAGTAAAGCATGTCTACATATCAATTACAAGTGGATCCAATATGTATACAATTATAAATAAATTGAAAGTAAATAATGGATCATCTGATTGTGATCAAAAAGTACATGTCTAAATATCACAAATAAGAAGATGATTAGTGATGTTGAAGGATGAAGCTGGTCGCTGATGTCAAAAACTGATCCCAATAGTACCAAATGAGCATGATGGAATAAAATGATACTACATCACAACTTGGATGCTAGCATATAAGATGTCGCTGTGAATAATTGCAACATATAAGGTGGATGGTCTCAACTAGCAGCAACAGGAGCAACTAACAAGTGAACCAAAACATGTTGATGCAACCCGAGGTCTTCAGCAACCATCGTAGTACATTTCTACACGATGGGAATAAATGATCTGAGGTCGACCACATGAGAAATTGTTTGATTACTAGTCATTTATGTATACTGTTAACAAATGTGAGACTACTCACCGATAATGATAATGAGAGTCAAGGTACCCAGTACAATCTAGCAAGTGCGAATAAATAAGCTGAAGTAGAACACTTGAAAGAATCTATCAATCAGGAGACAATGATGGTTTCCCACTATCAATAGAAAATTAATCTGCCACTGATGACCGCAAACCCCAAGGTATCGCCAAATGGACTCTAGATATTTGTCCTAAAGCAAATGAGTTGTAGTCGATAGGAAAAGATCTGCTAGAAGGAAGGCATTAAGGCATCACTCATCAATCTAGCACGACTATAGCCCGTAGGCCAATAACGTGGAAGGAATCGAACAAAAGAGATGTAGTAAACCAACCAAATCATGTTTCCGGTGTACACAAGATGTAGCTAGCACACAATAGAAACCCTATGAACCAACCAATAATGACAGGTGACACAAAGGCAGGAATCCACCAATAGGGTCAAATGGAAACGAAGGCACTGCACAAATCCCAATGTGTGATAATGAAAGTTGAGGTTGAACACAAGGGAAACCACTCAGTCAAAGACCCATGATACTGATCAATGCTAAGCACAAGGTGACTTATCAATAATGAAAATAGGGCCACGATGCAGCTCTAGATCTACCCTCAGAGCAAGATGTCATCATCGATAAGGACAAGACCCGCCAATAAAAATTCAATGGGGACCTTCTTAAACTAACACGAGCAAAGGACTAATATAACTGATGTGATGACAAACATGACATTGACAACCAGGAATGGCCAACTGAAAAATAGGTCAAGAGGCACTGTAGAGAGGCCGACTCAGGCTTGCTTCCCTTGAACAAAAGCACGACTCAATGATGACTATATGGCAGCATATGATAACTCTATATAAGTTTGTCATGCAAGAGGCATAAGAAAAATATCCAAATGATTGGAAGAGGTAACCAATCAGAGGAGTATTAACTCAATAACAAGGTTAATGCACACCTAAGTCAAACTAAATCCCACCCAAATCGAGGAGAGACTTTCTTCTGAGTGCTTTGTTCAAGGGTGACATGACTTACTCTAGCTACCAAAAAAAAATGGACATGTTGTCCCGTTCCTGCTCTTTTTGAAATATATAACTTTTTTGTCTTTTTCTTTAAGTTGGAAAAAGAATAAAAGAATTCTATAGTAAAGTGGAAAGAATGAGTGTCAGAGAAACATATGATCTAGCTCCTGAGAGGGGAACATTCCTATGCTCAATGCAGGGAGGTGAAACTAGTCAAGGACACTCAAATGGATGCTCTTTCCACAAGTAAAAGGATGCGTCAACTTGCAAAAGCTAACTAATTGCATGGTTTATTTTGCAGGAGACATGGTCAAATAAGTGGCTTAAACACGAGTCCAAGTGAAGCCAGCTTAAGTCGAGAAGGTTCAAATAATGAAAATGCAATGCAACAGTACAACTCAACACAAAGGAGCCTCTAGGGTATAAGGCCATAAATTAGCGTGGAAGAAAGGATAAAGTGTCTTCAATGCATTAGTCATGGTGGTACTAAAGAAGACTCCTGAGCCTACTCAGTATAGTAGCATGGGAAACCAATGTCATCGAGGTTCTAACTAAGATGCCCATGTAAAGGATAGCTCTAGCATCGCATCATGATTTCAAAATCGATGAGTGAAAATGGTTTGCTAACCAAAATACAATGGGGTCGACCTTATGGCTAGCGTATCACTAAATGGAGGCTAGTATGCAAGATGTAGCAGAAAATGGTTTTCTCTAACCTACATGCTAGTGGGTGAACGATACCTGCCATGACATGTCAGCAATCATGGGACCAAAATAACATCTCAAAGAAGTCTCCAAAATATCCTGAAAAACAACCCACTCTCGACAATCCAAGCCCAGAAGTCAAAAAATCCATGAGACAAAAATTAATTTTTGAAAAAATAGTTTGCAATTTGAATGTTATATAATGACTTTTGGACTTAGTTTTTTCAATTCTATTTGAAGCAAAGATATGTGGAGCAAAATGAAGGAAGCTTATCTCTAAACAGTTGGACCGTTCAAATCACCCCAAAGTTATCAGGTAACCCTCAAATCATACTTGTAAAGTTTTTTGATAGTTTTTAGAAGTTTTCTTAAAGTTCTGACCATGGGAAATTATGCCCAAAAATCCAACTCTACATACGCATGGGTTGGATGTGATCAACCCGTGTATACAACGGCCCTACATGTGACTGTGTGTAAAGGGAACCCCTGTGTACACAAGTTAAAGTTTGAGCATAAAAACTAATAGTTGAAACTCTAATTTTTTGGAGGATGACTATCACATGGAGGGAAAGAGAGCATACCACTATTGATAATGAGGTAATGAAATACCAAACTACATTAGATGCATTAAGAGGTTGTGGCTTATTGAAATTCTTCAAAATGCCAAACATGAAAGCCAATACGCACTTGCTCGAACTACTGATCCACCACTGGAGTGCAAAGGATGATGCCTTCATGATAGACTAGATGCCTCTACGGATTTAGGTCGAAGACATCTATTTTATTACAGGTCTCTCTCGAAGAGGGGAGATTGGGCATCTGATTGGCAGGACGATAAGTAGTCTTTTAGCAGAAGACTATGTCCATATATATTGTCCTAGACATCCAGAGAAGATTAGAAGTCAAATTCCAATCAAACATGTTGAAATTTTATACCTGAGGATTCTGCTATTTACCATTGCATGGGTAAGTGGGTAAGCTTCACTACATCAGGCATGATGAGTATCTATGAGCCTAGCAGTGGAATGCCTTACCACGGCATTTGACTAGTGCACGCCTCTTCTGACCAACATGAAGAGCCAATTGGCCTCTATATAGAAGGGTCATACGAATAATTTTGGATATGGGACTAGCTTGTTCTCATTCTTCTTCAAGAAGGTACCTGGGCTATGTCCCAAAGTATCAGTGTCCATAGTAGCCCTGGAGATCCATGAATGGGTAGATGGGCATACTTGATGAAACGCCTTGGAGGCAGGGACGTGCCTAAAACAACTTTTGATGATGGATTTTTCACCTGGTGGTACCAACAAATCATCACAGTCGACAACTACTTGTATGCCGGTATGGATTTCCGAGGAGATCCAAACTTAGTGTTACCACCAAATGCAGCATGGGGAGGCATAGGTAACAATTTTTTAAGTTTTTGTGAATTTTTAATATTTTTTGGATTTGTTTTTGGTAATATGAAATGAGCTAAGAAATATTTTTGATGAAACAAAATACTGACAAAATTACCATGGTCCAGATGTGGGTCCAGTGAAACCAGATGGATTTCCAAGGCACGGGCGTTGTGGAAGAGGGGCTAAAGAGGCAATAGCTAAGACAGAGAGAGTCCTATATGCAGTTCAGAGAAACTTGTTGAGACTAAATCACCAAGTACCTATGATAGCCATAGAGGATCTACCTTAGGAGATGCAGCGCCGCGTGGTAGGGGTACCATAGGACTGGATCTAGATACTTTGGCCTATAGCCAACGCGATGGTGAACTTTTTAGCCACTCATCCTAAGCCAGGTCGATAAACAGACCTATGTATGAATGGACATGAACCCAAATTTTGAGGGCATCTTGTCCCAATTTTGTATATTATTTTTTGAACACTCTATCTATATATAGGCGATTTTATGATATATATATTAATTATTATATATATATATATAGTTATATTATTATATGTATATATATATAATATTATTTATTATTATATTATTATTTGAGTATATATATATATATATATAATATAATTATTATATATATATATTTATTATATATTAATATATATATATATATATATTATTATATAATATATATATATTCAAATTTTTTGATGTTATTTAATTAGATGAATGATTAATGTGCCAATCTAATGCTTGATTAGAAATAGAGTTTGCTGATGAATTCTCAGATCGTGGAATGTGAACATATGTGATATAAATAAATGATCGTTGCAACACTCTCACTCTAAAAAATTGGCGATATAAATAAGGATCACAAACTCGATAAATGTTATTTAACTGCGACACCACCAGTTGTGAGTCTAGATAAGATACCAACAAATCTATCCCATAAGAAATTTCTTCAGATAGTAAATTAAGAATGACAATATATTTGAAAATTTTATTTGAATCAAGGCCAATACATACTCCCCTCGACACCATCAACTAGCGAGATGGATAATAAATCAGCCAAGACGCGGAAGTAAGATTCTGAGTGTGCCGAATAGCACCATCGCCAAATCCAAAATATATCGATGCTAAAGCAAATAAAAAAATGTCGATATCACAAAATGCTAGACAAATATGTACAAAAATACAATATATACAAACAAGAAATTGCTCGATCGAAGCCTAAGCAAAATACTTCTTAAGGTAGATCCCATTTTGGGGCCCCGCCAACTTGTTCCCTTCAAAATAAATTAATTCATAAGCCCCTTTTCCCAAAACTCGCTTGACTATAAAGGGACCATACCACATAGACTTGAATTTGCTTACCCCCAGGGCATCTTTGTCTTGTTCATAGACTAAGGCAAGGTCACCTTCATAAAAAACCCGAGGAAAGAAAACTTTATCATACTGAGTTTTAACCCTCTTCCTATGGGCTTCGTTTATTATGGCTACATCTCGACATTGCTCATTAAGATGTTCCGAATGAATGAGGTGTTCTTTGAGACTAGACGTCTCTAGAAGAAGTTTTACAACTAGCTTAAGGGATGGAATTTCACATTTGATAGGAAAAATAGATTCCAGCCCTTAAACTAATTGAAAAGGAGTAAAACTGGTGGTAGTCTTAACCGAGGTTTGATATGCCCAGAGTGTCAGGTACAACATGATGTGCCAATTGGATCGATTTTTATCAATTATCCTTTGTAGGATAGTCTTAAGGGACTTATTCATGGCTTCGACTTGCCCATTGTCCTGAGGATAATATGGAGATGAATGCTCCTGCTGGAAGCCCAACTTGATAGCCGATTCAGTTATCAGTTGATTTTGGAAGTGACTACCATGGTGAGTGTCAATCTCTCTTGGGATATCAAATCGTGAAATAACTTGGTTGAAGAGAAACAAGGCTTCCGTTTCACTATCATTTTTGTAAGTATGCATGGCCTAAACCCACTTCGGAAAGTAGTCCAGGTCCACAATGATATACTTTTGATTTGCCGTCGAAGGCGAATTACAAGTAGTAAAATAAATACCCCACTTCATAAATGGACCGAAAGTGATAACAGGAAAAAGAGGAGCTAGATGTGCATGCATTTTCCGAGTATAAATTTGACAATGATGGAAACGTTTGACTGCTTCAATACAATCTTTGAAAATTGAAGGCCAAAAGTAGCCTACACACAATTTTTTTTGGGTTATTGCAAGCCCTAATAAATGACCACCACAAGATCCATTGTGGAAATCATTAAGTACAAACTCAACTTCTTCCAAATTTGAGCAACGCCAAAGGATTGAGTCAACCCCTCTGCGATATAATGTATCACCAATGATAACATAGCCTTTGGCAAGGTGACGTAACTTTAGACATGCATATTTGGAGAAAGTAGGTGGGAACTTCGAAGTCTGGAGATATAAAATGATATATCTGTACCAAGGGTCTTGTGAGGAAATGAGGAATAAATGTTCGTCGGGAAAAATTTCCTCATAAACAATGGCTTCCTCCCAAGGAAGCTCTGAAATTAATTTCACAAAAACTAATGACTTCTTAGATTTGGCTGACAAGAACTCGAGATCGACTTCTTGAAAAATAACAATCCATCGATTATACTTGCCCCCAATCACTCACCTACTGAGGAAAAACTGAAAAGAATTGACAGTCGCTAAGACGAACGTTTTGCATAGCAAAATGTAATGACAAAGCCGCTTGACATCATGGACACCTAACAAGGCCAATTTCTCCATGGGAGAATAGTGTAGCTCAGGTCCTACTAAGCCTTGATTCAAGTAGTAGATTACATGCTCATTGAGAGCATCATCCTCTTGAACCAGAACCATACCAATGGTTCATTTTTCCATAGCAAGATACAAAAGGAAATCACTACCATAATTTGGTGGACTTAACAATGGAGCAAAGGTTAATGCCTTTTTCAAAGAATCAAAATATCATTGCGTGAAGTCATCCCACAAAAATGGAACTCCTTTCTTAATAAAACGCATAAATCCTTTGGTAATCTCGATGTAATTTGCTATACATATCCTCAATAAATTTGTCATTCCTTGGAGACTTTGAAGCTGGCGAATGGAAGACGGGGGAGGCAACTGAATTATTACCTCAACCTTGCAAGGATCAACATGAATCCCTTCAGTTGATATGATGAATCCATCAACCACAAAAAACACACATTTGGATTCAACCAGATTTTATAAAAATGACATCTCTCAAAAACTAACCGAAGATGACTTGGATGATAAATTCTCTTGCGAGAACGAGTAGCTAAGTCATCCAAGTATGCTTCAATAACATGTTTGATGTTGTAGAAAGCATAAGACATGGCCCATTGAAAAGTAGCTCCAACATTTTTAATACCAAAAGGCATCTTCTTGCATGCAAATGTACCCTAAGGAAAAATAAAGGTTGTCTTGTGTTGATCCTCTGGATGGATAGTAATTTGATTGTAACTAGAGAATCCATCCATGAATGAAAAATTTTCATTACCCACACATTCATCAACAATTTGATCAATAAAAGGTGTGGGGTAATTTTCCTTTGGACAAGCTTTATTTAAATCCCTAAAGTCGATACATACTCAGATCGTTCCTTGCTTCTTATCTACCGAGACTCGATTGGAAACCCACTAAGTTAGAGGAGCAGGGTATATGAAACCTGCCTTAAGAAGATTTTCAACTTTAGCTTTAATAGCTGCTGCTTTCCTAAGATTGACCAATCGAAGTTTCTGACAAATATGTTTGTTGTTTTCGTACCTTTTGATCTCATGCTGGACTATAGATGGATCAATTCCAGGCATTTCATCATAAGACCAAGCGAACACATCTAGAAATTCTTTAAAGAGGTTGTTGTAGATTTGAATTTCTTCAGGGGAACAATCAGCTCTAACGAAGACATTTTCAATCATGTTAGGATTCCTAGAGGTGTTTATAGGTACAGTTCGTGAGATAACCGACATGTAATCTTCAACAGAAAATTGTGTTGGAGCCAAAGGGTTTGAAACTGTACAAACATCACTAGTAAACAGATTAGAGAACCTAGATTCAACTTCATGAAATGGAGGAACAAAATGTGAATGATGATGTAAATATTTCCATGGTCGATCCACACCTATCATTGCCTCCAAAAATTTCTTCCTCAGATGGTAAGACTATATCCGAGCAATCCAGAGCTAAAGTAGAATTGAGGGTCCAAGTTGAAGCCACATTACCATCTAAATCCTCTACTAAAAGAGGAGTGGGATGATTGTCTATATATTTAACGATAGATTGATAGTTGTGTTTCACTACAGACATGGGAAGTGTCATTCCACCAACTTGCCCTCCATATAATGTGGGGGTAGATGATGGTAAGGTCCAAGGGTCCGAAAAATAATGAGTTCGAAAGAACTCTTTTCTTGAAGGTCCCCTAGAAGATGAAATTACATTAATTTTAGTTGTAGGAGGAAGAAGGTAAAATATAACCATTAACGAAGAGTACATCCCAACTCCTAAACTCTCAATAGGTTGATGGGGATTGTCCACCAATGGAATGGTAGAATCTGAAGTCACGTGGAAGTCACCACGAGAATAATCCAACTAATCAATTTTAACAATCCTCCCCTCATGAGGAAAATAGAGGATACGGGATAATGATGAAACAATGGCATCCATCTCATAAATCCAATTCCTTCCTAAGAGGAGGTTATAATCAAGGTTTGCATCGACGATTTCTACCTCAATATTTACGACCTTTCCTCAACACATATAGGAAAGGTCGGGATAATCCCATGTGGCCTATGAGAATGTCCATCAAATGACGTCAAGAGAGTCAATGAAGGAACAACTGAAGGTGATCCTATGGCCTTCCAACATGACATAGACATTACGCATGTGGAAGCTCCCTCATTTATAACTGTTCAAAAAATATTGGTTTTTCGGTATGTGGACTTTATCTGGAAAGCCATATGGTGAGGAAGTCTCTTTTTGACATTCAACATATCAAAAGTGAGCACTAAATAATTCTTTGGATCTACTGCACCGATTGCCGAAAGCAAAGCACTTCTCTGAGCAGCGCACGATTGGAGTACATCCAATGCAGACATAGTACAAGGACTTTGGCTAGATCGTTTATAATTGAGTAGTTCTGGGCTACCCTAGCATTAGGGTTAATAGTCGAGCACTTTGTGGAACCTTTCAGTATTTGAGGAATAGACTCAATAGAGGGTCGCTCAATATGAAGTGGGTTTGTGTCTTCAGGAACAGATTTAGCCTTAAATGTTTCTATTTCACCATAATCGCATGCTCGCATAGCAATGATGATATGAGATCTCACCATACAAAAATTTGAGGAATTTTCCCCTTCCTGGTTGCCCCATGCAGATGTTCCACCGTTTGAATTCACACCATCAAGTAATTACTGCCCTTGGGGAAAAGGGTTATTAAGAACAGCTTGGGAGCTAGAGGACCCTTGCTGCACTAATACGTGTTGAGCATCTTGTATCCTAGGGTAGAGGTGTGTCAGATGATCTCCATTGCATAAATTGCATGGAAACTTTACCTTTTTTTTCGGACTCTTTTCTACCCTCACTGGCACCATTGATGGGTTTGTTTGCATTGCCTTTCCGTTCTTGGTTCTTCTTCTTACCTCGCCCCTTCCTCTTCCCATCAGATTTTTAATTTCCTTTCGGGTTAGAGCCTTGGATGACATTTACAGAGGTAGGTTGGGAAGGTGTGGGTGTAGATAGTGGTGCCTGGTTAGAAGAAGCAGTTTGTACAGACAACTGCTGCAATTGATTCAAAAGGTTCACCGTGTTAACATCAATTGATCCAACTATACCATCAGTGTGGGGGCCTGGCTTTGGTTTGGCTAAATTGACCTTAGATCTAGGAGCATCAAGTATAATTTTCTAACGAGTCCCAGACTAAGAATATATTAGTTCTAATTGCTGGGATCGAAAAAAAGGTGCTTTTCAAAATAAACACTGGAAAGAGACATGTCCTTTGAGATCTCAGGTTGTAATGATTTGAGAAATCATTTGAGAAGGAATTCTGGTGGGATTTTAGCTTTGATAAGCCTTTTTCTCCTTCTCCATTCCTGGATGTGATCTGAAATGTGAGTTGCGGTGTCTTACTAAAAGTTAGCCAGAAGTTCAGTTTCGGCTTCATATTGAACAGGCAACTGAAAATGGTTCAAAAATATATTAGCCAAATCACAGAAAAAAGTATAGGTTCCCCCTGGAAACTCTATATACTATTTAGAGGCATTTCCAATTAGGCTGCGTTGAAATAACCTAAACCTGATCAAATCATCTATCAGGGAGTTGGATGAGCACCATAATTGAAATGTGGTCACATGGTCTCGTGGATCCTAACCACTTTCCCCTTTAACTTTGGGATATCCAAGGGAAGTTTAGTTGGGATATCCAAGGGAAGTTTAGTTGGGATATCCAAGGGAATTTTACTAAATTAGATCAATTGTCAATTTAGTTAAGTGTGGCCAGAAACCAAAGTCGTGGGGAACCTTGGGAATTCCATCAAGAGTGGGCAGGGTTCCCAAAGGTTTTAAAATAATGATCTGGATTTTGGAAAACACCAGGTTGACTGAATTAACTCGTAGATCCTACTGAACCAAAATATGCTCCTTGTGGTCCAGCAAAATTCGGAGTTTGAGCAACTCCTACCGAAAAAATCCTCCATAACCAGTGAATTTACCCCCTAACGAAGTATTGAAAGGAGTTGACAGCCCCTGATAAGGATTCCATGAATTAACAAAGGGTGGAAAGTTCTGAAATGAATTAACTAAAGAATATAGCACATTCCCTTGTTGGCCGAAAAATTGATTCCCAGCTCATATCCCACTAACCGTAGGGTTTGTCCAACTCTGGAAGGGGTTACTACCTTGAATTGTAAAAGAAAAAGGCATTGACCCTACTTTCAGATTGGAATATGTTATATGACCACTTCCACATGGAAAACCCTAAAAAAAAGTTGATCCACTCATCTTGGATGTAGAGGTGATCAATGGTATGTTCAAAGGAACTGAAGGAATCCCGTGAGACAAAAATCCATAAGGAAAAATCCAAAACTGGATGCAGTAGCCTAAGAAATTCCACTCGTTGACAGAATGGAAGTAGACCCAAATATAGTTGTGCTGTGAGTAATAGAAGGGATGGAAATAGTTCCTCCCCCTTGTATAGATATGGGAGTCTACATGCTCGTAACACTCATTGTAGATGCCATCCTTCCAATAGTGATCATCGAAGGAATAGATGTATGTAAACCTGGACTTAAAGTCCTATGAGTCGGAGTTCTCACGTACAATAAAATGTCTGGATTATCAAGAGGAAGAGGAGAATTTGGAGCTGCAACCAACTCTAAAAGCTCTTCAACTTCGATATTATCTTCCGACTGAAATAGTACTCGAGAAATAATTGGTGTGTTCCTCTCTAACTCTGTACTGCTACCAGGTTTACCTTGTGAACTAATTCCCCCAAGAGGAGGATCAATCTCTGATGTGCCTACTACCACTGGTTGAAAACCACTGGCACAATCGCTCCTACACCTTCTAGGAGAAGGCTCGGGACTCGTATGTGATATCCCATGAAGTCTCCTAGACCGTCGAGATGGTCACTCAACCACTTTGAATTATTTAAAAGATCTACTTAAAGACACAAAAAATTATAAAGCTAGGATAGCTAGGAGCAAAGAACACTCACTAAAAAGTCCCCAAATATATCAACAATCAAACAACTCTTGAGTATTTCCACTCCATGTGATTAGGATCGGACACCAAAATACAACAAAGTTAATAACAAGGGCCTTATGAAAATAGACTAGGGTAATTATGCCACATGTCTACTAGCAAAGGTATCAGAGGTAGTTATGCTGACTTCTAGATAACATCCTTTGCGAGTGCAAGCACCCAATCTTTGTAAGCGTACCCTCCAGAAGTATTGTTGAACGTGATGCAACATCAACCTCAAGTGCCATGGGATTCCCCTCCATAGCCACTTCTGTGATTCCTATGATAGGCAACTGTGGTCACCAACTCGTATCAGAAGCCGAGCGGAACAGTCGTGAGGTAGGATCCCACAAGTAAGAGACTGGGTATCTCTCATTGTTATCTTCACTCACCCTCGTGCTTTAATCATAGTTAGGGAGCTTTCCCAGTCTCCCTAACGCTATTGGATTTCGCTCATTAATCAAACTTCTATGTTTTGTAATTTGGAGTGGCCTTGGAGATTTAACTCTCCTCTCTCCTAATCCAAGGCCCTAATAAACCTAAACTTGTTGGTGTATTATGATGAAAATACAAAAGTTCTAGTTTATTTTAATTAAGCGCTTGATTATAATGGTGGCTATTTAAGTCAAGGGTATAGATGGAAGTGAAACCAAT
Source organism: Pinus taeda (assembly GCA_000404065.3). Classification (NCBI taxonomy): domain Eukaryota; kingdom Viridiplantae; phylum Streptophyta; class Pinopsida; order Pinales; family Pinaceae; genus Pinus; species Pinus taeda. The sequence continues at coordinate 37,255 of APFE031273925.1, read as the reverse complement.
GGTGTTTGTATGATGCAAAAGAAATGAATGAAAAAATGACTACATGAATGCAATCACTTTTTCTTTGATGAAAAGAGATCTCTATATGGGTTCTACGAAACTTCTATAAAGAAAAATACTTTTTTTTTTCTTCTTTTCTTGTAACACACTTCACACACCCAAAAAATAAAAGACTATGAATGCTTTTAACAATGAAAACTACCCTAATGCAAGATATAATGGAGATGCAACATCCTAAATTACTCAAAAAAGCAAAAGCAATTGTTTATAACTATCAATGAGCCAACTTAAGTACTGAAGAGAATACAAATTTCGAACACAAAATTCTCTCCAAACAAGAACGAAAAATTGTAAAAGATTGCAATCCACATTGAAAACCAAAAGAAACCAAAATAAAACTTGGCAAAAGAAAACAAAAACAAAGTTTTTTGAGATCTTTTATTTTTCAAGAAACAACCAAAACAACTTTTTGAAAAAACCCAAAATGATACTAAAACTCAAAGATCAAAAAGAGATCACAAGGAATATTGGCAAGTTACAAACTCGAAAATGAATGAAAACTTGAGCAAAAAGGCTTCAACTTGTACTAAACGATCCAAATAGAAACAAAGAGCTTGAAAAACTAACCAAGAAGCCAGGAAAGTAATACTTTCAAATTCGTCAAAAAGAATTTCAAAAAGAAAGAAAATATATAAGGCCACAAAACAAAGGAAAGAAAAGCAAGTAGATCCGAAAACCGAGCTTGACACTGAAATTGAAAACAATCTCCTGTTCTAGAGGACTAGAACAATCAAGAACTTCTGAACAAAGTCTTGTGTGCCAAAACACCAGTTACAAACTCACTCAAAAAGCAAACCTAGGCCAAATCTTTTCAATGAGGAAGAGACTTTGAAACAGTAAGCTTACAGAATAATTAAATTCTTCAAATAGAAATTTACCACATAGATACTAAAAAGACCAGGCAACAAATCTATCTTGGGCAGAGAGATTTGAAAAAACAATGCAAAAATTAGAATACGCGACTGTGTTCAAACACAGAGGCGTGTACATGTGCTTCTGATACAGGAAACTCACATATACGCGGGTTCACTTCACAAAAACAAGCGTGTGTATGCTACTGTAACCAAAGTAAAAGGCGTATACAAAGCTTTGCAACAAAATTAAAAATAAAAGCCAAAACCGAAAGATCAGACTTAAGGTCTGAGACTCTAGTAGACCAGATAAGACTGTGATAGCAAGCAAACCAAAGACTGAGCTGATTGACACTAAACAACCCAAACTACGAATAATAAGATTGTTATCCCTAGCAGAGTCACCAATTTCGTTTCAGGAATGAGTACCTAGGGCCTTGGGTTAGAACACCAACAAAGCAAAAGCAAACTACAATAAGAAACACTCATACAACTCAGGCAAAATTCTTATATAATCAAACTACGTAAGAGCGACCGTACCCAGATTTCCTTCGTTCGAGTAGGTCCCATAGGGTTCAGACCCTCTGCAACTCCTCATGTTCTTCAAACCTGAAAATCATTTAATTCAAACATACATAGCAGTAAATAAGTAAAACATATTCATGAAATTTGACTTTATATCATGTAAATAAATGATTGATCATACATCAAAACAACATTCATATATGAATTACACCATAATTTGATACATAAACAAAGTTAATTTTAGAAACAAGACAACATTTCCTTTATTGCAGTAAGCTATAAATAACATTGAGAGAATTCACCTCAGTCTTCTTCTTCCAGCTCCAAGCACAACCATCCTCTGGATTCATCCTATCCTAGCCTTCAACAATCTTCTTCCAGAACCAACACCATGATATCTCAAGCAAGAGGGAGAATATCTATAATCAAGGAAAAAATGGTTTCCTGAATCTTGGGGAAGTGCATGAGGCACAAGGATTCATCAGACTCAGTCAAGGATAATCTCAGTATAATAACTTTATCTCTTCTCCTCCTTTAGGCCTTCCCATAGAAGTCTATTTATAATTCTCCCAATTAGTTTTTTAGTTGGGAAACAGTTGGGCCATGGGCAATAGGAGGTAATTAATAGGTAAAACCTGTGAACTCCACCCATTTTTTAGGTAAAATTAAGGAAATTTAATTTTTTGTAAGTGTTTTAACACATATACGCGGGTTGGGTATTGACTGACCCATGTGTACAGACTTTTATATTAGGGCAAAGTAGTGTACAAGGAATAAAACACATTTTTTTATATATTTGGACCAAGTATAGAAGGAGGGGTTCCCCTACGCCATAAACCAAGCATCACAAATACTAAGGATGGTAAATGGTGCTGTAACATGGACCTTCTAACTCTTTGCTTCTGTGCGCATCTCCATTATCATGTAGCTCCCAGGCAGAATAGTTTATAGTCCCACGCTCCCTTCCAACTGCCTGGAGCACTAAGACTATATTTCCATAAGCTAGTCAGGTGGCTGCACCACCCGTGTAGAGTTCCATCCTGACCTTTTTCATGGTTCTTGCAGAATCCCCACCTTTTATTGTTATGGTAGGCATCGCACACTTCACCATTTGCAACGCACTACCCTGGTCATATGCTTAGAAATATGCGGTCTGAGCCAAGGCATCAGAAATCAATTCATGGGGCTAGTTCTCAAACTTGTCAGTATGATCGCATGCACCTTACCTTACCATCCTAGTTTTTTCGACGAGAAAATATTCCTTGATCTCGTCCTCCAGCTTCTTGACTTCGCATCCACCAATGTGCTTTTCTTTCTTAACCATACCTTTTCTTCTTCAAGTCCCATGCATTCTATTTCTTGCAGCTGTGTGATTCCTCCTTTCCAGGCTTCGTGAACCATTGTATCTATGGGTGATGTTATGCGTGGACTAGGCTTTACATGCTGCATAGGGACTATAGCTTCTGCTTCATACTTCAGCTTCGGAAGAGCCTGTGCAGTCAGGGTTTTGCACATGGTCCTATAAGCCCATAGAACTGATGGTATGCATAGGTCCCAGTTAGTTCGCTTCACATGGTGGACCATGTTCAGTGCTTTGTGTACTTTGTCAAAATATTTTGCGTGAATATACATTTGCATGCTCGGTCTTACCATAGTTCCTAGTTGTCATTCGTGCCATTTCCTTGCCCATTCTTTCTCGCTGATCATCTTTCCTACCATGCGGACGGTGTGCCTTTATGCAAGTTGCGTACCATACGCCTGTACCCATTTGGACAGGTGGGAATGTGGGTTGTTTCTTCCATCATACTTGGCTTTCATCTACATCTGAGGCTTCCCAAATCATAGGCACATCATCCTTCTGCATTTGCACCAGTCCTCAAAATTCTGTTGGCACGTACCCCACTACCTTGCGAGCGTAGTGCGCAGTACCCATTTCAGAGCATCGAACCGCTGCTGTTTCGACACTTGTCTTTCAAATTTGTTTAGGAAATAATCCACCTCACTCAAATTTTCATACATAGGTAGGTCTCTTACCTTTGTTGCCATGTAGCACAACAACCTTGTCCATCATGTTACAGTTGAGCATGGTTACCTCATGTAACCGGTTCTGCCATCATTCTATTTCCTCGTCTAAATATGAGGTGCAGGAGCTTTCGCGCTCCCATGAGAGTCTGCCATCCACTATTGGATTCACCCAGTTCTGCCCCCACTTGGTTATCTTGTAAATACAGTCTAGATCATTGTCACTATCGTAGTCATGCACTAGCTCTGTGTAGCGCGATCGTTCCATAGGGTCTAAAGATACCACTGCACACAGTGGCTTTTTCTCAAAAATCATCTTGCACTTCTTTAGATTTATCACTCCATTCATGTCAATGGCCCAATCTATTCCCAGTAATGCAGGATAGGGATTGTTGTCATCAATAATCTCTATCAATTCGAAATCTGCAATCACGCTTACACCTTCGATATCTCATTATTCCCTACAATCTTCCCATAGGTAGGATTTTTTGCTGATTCACCATTCACAATTGAATAGGAGAACATTGGAACACAGGCCTATCCATGCCCTCCCATGTCTGCTTTTCCAAGGCGTTCATGTCCAATCCTAGATCGAAAATCACTTGATCCATTTCATATTCCCCTATCTGCACAGTCAATCTCATCTCTCTTCCTGTTTGCATTGTGTGCTTCCTGAGCTTCCGGACTATGCGTGGTTCTCCTGGCATGATCCCAACACATCTAGTTATGAGTTCTTGTAGCCCCTTCACAACCTTGCTATTAAACAACAACTTCATGCATCTCTCCAAAAAGGTTGTGAGCATTGATGGCTCCATTTTAGGTCCCAGTTCATCTTTACTACCTGAAGTGGAGGCCTCCACAACTCTCTTCTTAGCTTCCACGAATGTCTCCTTAGCACGCTCCAAAACAAACTCTCGCTCCTTTGTTAGAGCCTTGCGAACCCACGCACTCTCTTAAGGTTGCTTGCCTTTATCATCTGCTGTCATAATGCCACTTCGGAGCATGATATTTACATTTGGGTCTTCCTCGCGCAGCTCAGACCTCATCATTTGTAGGTTCTAAGTTGGGGGAGGTTGGAGTGCTCCTTTATTGCGCAACCTTTCTATCAGCGTGGGATAGTCCTCTGGCTCATGATGAAACTGGATACAATATAAGCATGATGGTCTCAATGTATTTGTACAATCACAGGCATAATGCCCCATTCCTCCGCAATTGTAACATATTAGTTGTCCGCGACCTCTTCCTGGTCCCATTCCACCTCAACCTCATCTCCACCCCTAAAATCTAGTGGACACCATCGCTGCATTTTGATAGAGGGCCCGTGTTTCAGGTCTAAACTCTATAGGTAGGAGTCTGATCCATCATCAGTTCATAACTTCTACAGGTGCACTCATCGCGCTCTACTGACCTGCAAAAATTACAGAACAACTGCTAGGAACTCTGCGTATACTTCTGTAATAGATGGCAGTTATCTGTACCATGCTTCCCTCCTATCTGAAAAATCACACACCATAATTTAGGCACTGTGCTCGATCCTGCTTTTGCCTCTGGTCTCAACGGCATTGGTCCTCCTGCGGCCAGGTAGTTCGCAAAGACTGGACAATGGTCCTTGTCATGTCCCTGGCCCTTACACTTTACGCACCATACCTCCTGGCACGCTTTTGGGTGAGATGCCATGTCTTGTTTCAAACTCTACATCTCAAGACACAAGTTTTTCAACTGCACATGGATCTGTTGAACTCCCAAGTTAGGATCTTATGTCGGGGTCTCGTGAAGTCTCGATGAGATCTCCAAGGCCTCGGCCTGAGTGGATAGGTTCTGTTGTGACAACGCATTCCTTAGATGCAGTTTTAGCAATGCTACAAACCATGCATAGTGTTGCCCATCCATCAATGTCATGTTGGCTTCACGAATCATACCCTTCAGTCTCTGATCCAGCTCCCAGGGGGTCTCGCCTGGAAGCATTGCGATTTCCTTAAATCTGATGATCGACTGTCTCTGACTTTGGTCTACTAAATTCCTTGTTTAGCGCAGCTTGGATATCTGTGATCCCTGCTTTCGAATTGTCATTGGAGTGCTTAATGTGTCAAGTTAGTGCGCGATCTTGCAAAGTAGTGACCAGAGTTACTTTCTTTATATTATCATCCATGACTCCCCGCGCTTCCCATACAACCCTTGCCACAAACCAAAACTAGTCTGGATCTTCATTCGCTATTCCTTTGGACACCGGAAACTTTATCGCACTTGCCATATTGAACTGTGGTGGTGGCGGAGGTGGTGCGGGCGAAGAGGGGGGTGAAGATTGTTAAACTAGTGGTGGTGTAGGTGTAAGTGGTATGCGTGGAATTCACTACTTTATTAAAAAGATTGCACTTCTCGGTGAGACCCTCGCAAGGTCTCCTTCACTTTCTCGTGGAGGTGAAATCAAGCGGCTAGTTTCTAGTTTTGCGCTACCTTTGTTTCTATAGATCATTCTGTTTCGTAGCCCCAAACATCAATTTATTCACATAACCGACTTTTCACACAGTAGAATTTTAATCCAGGTGTTCAAATATTTAATGTACTTACCTCGCGGTCCTTTGAGGAAGCATCGTTCTACCTCACTATAGTGACTGAAGTATCTATCATGAACTCAATGATAAATCCCCCTATAATTCGATTGCTCCAGTGATCCACAGCGTTCGTGATCTTATCTTCTGATGCTTCTAGTCTATGTACCAACTCTGTAGTCCACACAATCGGTTTATCGAGCCTACACCTTCCTTGACTATATGCTAGCTTCGCGATCCACTCGTACAACTTAGAGGGGAAGGATGTAAAGAAAATTTCGTGGATTTCTGTATATAAGTAGCAATCTAACCACTCTTCCTTTGATAATCACGGATTCCTATTTTCTTGTGCCACGAAATCGTGAATCTTCCTATCCAACCACTCTTCAATTCATTTCTTTGTCGAATTCCAATGATAGGACATTAGACATCTCGTATGTAGATCCCGGTCCCAACAACAAAACCATTTGTTGGCTTATTGGGGCCTGACCCAAGTTCAGAGTTGATTTAGCCAAACAAATCCTAGTACTACTGGCCCTTTCGGCAACAGTCCATGGAGAGAAAACTAAGGTCTCACCAGACGTAGTATGGGAGGGTGCTAGAACTAGGTTTTCACACCCTGGAGATGTCTGATGAGTTCAAGTGGTCCATGGTTTGACCCTACACACAAGTCACTATGCGCACTTTCCCTTACCTCGCAGCTTGATATATTGCCTTTGCGCAGCCCTACCGAGGGGCTAAAAATTGTGCTCTGCATTATTACCCAAGACATCAATGATATTCCAACGTTAGTTAATTAACTTTTCCTACTTGAGTGCTTTAAGTATACTTAACAATATAAATCATTCATATAGGTGCATGCAGTAAATAAAGAGTATATTTGCAAATCATATCAAACATACATTAACCTAAGAGAAAATACACAGAATTATGATAAAACTTCTCTTTATTAATTTCTTCCTCGGTTACAGACTCGACTCTTCCCTCTTCACATAGCTACAGGGGTCCGCGCACTCAGCTGTAGACTACTAGGCCTCTGTGCAGTCAGCTGCAAATCCTTCTCCTAGTCTATGACCCAAAGACACATTTTACACTTATGACTCAATCACTTAGACTTGTTACTCTTTTCTATCCTTCTCTATCTTTTACACTTAGAGCCTCACTCTATTTATACAATCCCATGGTCCGCAGACCATGGGTAGGTCTATCCAGCTGACATTACATTACAAAACTAGGGGGGACAACCTTGTGACTCTATCATACTTTCGCACCCCACGCCCGTAATTCGTGGAGCTTTACAACAATATTGGGTCAAAACATGGGCTTTGAGCCCCAAAACATGCCATGTGAAGATTCGATCCCCAACAATTTTACATGTTCCAACTGGGGCGTTAAAGTTTGAAACAACATCAGATAAAGAGTGAGCCAAGACATGGCACAGTTTCTAGATGAACGTTGTTGTGCTACCTCTCTAAGTGTTGCATGAATTTCATCAAGGAATCACCACGGGGATGGAAGAAAAAGAGAAATGTATGACATTTTTGAAAGAAAAGGCATATTTAGAGAAAGAAATATTGCAAAATGAGTTGAACCAAATGGCCAAGGAAAGGGAAGAAGCGAGGCAACAATGGGAATAGTTGGAGAAGTCCATTACTGAGACTTGCAGTATAGTTCTAGACATGAAGGTCAGCGATGATGAAGCACCAATAGAGAAGGTAGTGAAGCTTTTGCTTGCGATCAAGGACTCAAAGAATGCTATAGCCAAATTAAAATTCAACTGTGAGGTGCAAATATCAGAGCTGCAAATAAGATCACAGCAAAGTATTCCACCAAAGGTTCGAGAGTAGAGACAGAGGGACCTTAGCACAACAATGAAAGGCATATCTAATACAATGGAAGATTATGCGAAGTTGCTCGATGACACGATGCAGATTTGTACCTCACTACAGAAGGATCCAAATTTCATGAAGATTGAGGAGGAACGGTAGGCCAAGAAGAAGTGGCGTGATGAGATCCTGGTAGCTATGAAGACCTTACTAGTCTTGCAAATATTTTCCATCATTTCTAAAGGAAAGAACCTCTAGGTGCAAATGGATGATCTATAGAGGAAATCACAGATATTGCAATAAAGGACTTAGTCATGGAAGGAGGAAGCACTGTAACTTTCACAGGTAATATATAAGCAATTGAAGGAATTGAAGGAAAGGGAAGCAGGGCTACTATAGAATACCACTGGACCTGCTACAGAATATTTGTTGAAGGAAGTGCAGCAGGAAGAAAAGTTGATGGAAAAAACACTCCAGTAGTACAATGTAGTATACAATGGCATCACAATGAAGATCAAGGGCATTGAAGCTAAGTGAATCGGGACAAGTCACATGTGAGTGTTGGGGGCCTGCTGGGCATGGTCCAACTTGGTCCAAATTTTCAGTAAAAACCCCCGCAAAAGAAGGATCAGACTTCACAGAGATGGTAAAGATATATTCGTCACGCATACTTTTAGAGAAGCTTTCGAGATGTGATAAAGCCCTTATTGTTTAATGGGTATCGGGTAGTAGTCCTTGTTTTATGGATCCACGATATATGGATCATGATTTTTGTATGGATGAATTGTAAATAAGGATATGTGATACCTTAGTGGAAGTTAGCTAATCTTAGAATCTAAATGATAGAAGCATAAGTGAATCTATGCTTTCACATATGTAGTCTGTAGTTTTGGGGAAGGCTTTGCAACTGAGTGCACAGAGACATTGAAGAGTCTCCAAATGAGTGTGAAGGCCACATATAGCTGAGTGAACAACTTAGAGAAGTGAATGTAATTGAATATTTGTTTAATAAAGAAGAAATTTTTATGAAGCACTGTATCTATGTATTTGTTATTTTTCTACTGTTCTATATCCAATTATGTGTTCTTTTTACTGAATTGTGTGAAGAGCTGTAAGATAAACTATTACGTTTTGAAGTTTATGTGTTTCTATAAATTAATCATCTATGCAAAGTTCTTATGCATGTGAATTTATAAGATTGATATAGAGTAGAGATAATTACATGATGCCACATCGCGTATATCCCTTCGGTTGCAGAAACCTAGTTCTACAACCTCCCGTAACTGCTTCGAGTGAGACTACGATATGCTTGCAAGTCATTGCTAAAAGGGAAAATATTTAATGGTTTTGTTGGTTTGCAGCACAATCTGAACTTATGTCAAGCCCCCTCAAACCAACAGTTTCATCATCTATAAACATCAGAGATGTTGTTTTTTTCCATTGTTGCATTCTGAGGTTAATATCCTATTCCCCGTACGTAAGTGTATAGGATATTTCTTCCTCATACCTTCAGGTATATTTTGGAAGTCCACAATAGGTTTTTATCCTCAACATAGATAATCAAGTCAACCACGTTGTATATTTTGGTACATCAAATACAACTTTCATGGAGATTGTTTGCCCATACCTAAATACATGATTCTCCAAGGTGGTATATTGTAGTTCACAGTTTCTTGGTAAACCCTTTTGCCTAGATAACCCTTTTATATTTTATTTTTTCTTGATTTTTTAAAATTTATAAAACCAATGTGGAATAACAACCCTGTCGTTCATGTAGGATGCAAAGATTGCCTCCTATCCCTGTTAAAGCAAATCTTGGATGTCTTTAGAAGAAAAAAAATACACAAACTATTGAATCTAGGACTTCAGGAGCTACTCCTTCTGGTCCTCCATCTCAGATAGATCCACCAGAATCATCTCTTCCTGTGAGTACTAAACCCAAGAACACTTCTTCATTTTTTGTTGAGTTTGACATAGTCAAAATAGAAACACCTAATATTTTATTACCTAGGGCTATTAAACCTCAATATCTTGAATCAAAAATAGTATAACCTAAGGTTACACAACCTAAGGAAACTGCATTAGCTACACCTATTACTTCAAGGCCTTCTTCTTCTCTTCCTCTATCTTAGACACAAACACAACCCATATATCTTGGACCTGACTATGAACCACTTCCACCTGGTCTTGTGAGCATTAAGGAGATTTCTCAAGAAGAGCCTTGACCCTCCTCTCCTATCCATTTGAGGGGGAATCCTATTTACTAGGCTCATCCTTTTCCTTCTCTTGATACTCCATCATAAGCTACTTTGTCTGGTTCATCTCCTTTCAATTCACCCTTGAATTTCCCTTGTCAATCCTCTTTGGTAAATTAATAGTGATTGAGTCTGCTATGATTTCTTAGCACATATATACTACTATGACTGAGACAACCCATGTTGTGGCTTCTTCTATGTTTGCAACGTCACTAGAGACACATTTATATGGTGGTACATTTCTCCCCCCTAATTACCAGTTGTTATCTGGTACCTTTTATGGTACAATATCCACTCCATGGACTTTCCCGTGTCATCCTCTTCTCGAATCCTATCTGGCACTTATTTTATGAACACTACACAGTATTGTCTTTCGCATCCATCTCAACCTACAATTGGGAAGCAATGTGGTTCATATGTCAGTGGGTATGGACTCTTACGAAAACCCAATCCATCTTACGTTGGGTATCCTCCTCCTCGGGGGAAGTTGCCTCCATATTCCCCTCCTCTTTCAATATGGTGGAAACCTATTTCTGGAGTACTCCAATTTCTTGGCCCAATACCAAAAGCTAGTTCTATGCCTGATTCGATTCCTCCATATCCAGGAATGGTCATCAATTCTTAGAAACCTACATTGCTCCTACAACCTTGATCAGTTGTGAATCAAGTTCAAATATCTCAACCTATTCCATATACATCTCATATTCCTATGTGTCAACCTAAACCCCAACATGTTGAAGCTCAGGTTAATGTAAGTCAACCCTTTTAGGATCGATATTTGATTCAAGATATGCTATTGGTACCTTAAGCCTTCTAGACCCCACTTACCTAGCCTCTTCAAGGCATCTTATAACCTCTACCATTTAGTCAGGTCCTTCCTCCAATTCTATTGGGTCAACCTATATACGGTATCGTATAGACGGAACCTATAAAACCTTATATTGGGATGATGCAAAGTAACACAAGGAAACCATATCAAGTTGTCCCTCAAATGCCTTACCAAGGTTATACAATTCAAACCCAACCATTTCAACCTTTACAAAGTTATCCTAGAGTTAATTAGCTAGGTTATATATATTTGGGTTATCTAAATCCTCCCCATTTTGGAGCACAAATACTATTTCCTCAAGCCATCTAATATTACTCAAGGTATCCTCCACCAGACTTCAATAGATAGTTGTCATCTATAGCAACTCTTGAATTTCCATATCTAACCTAACTTAAAAATGATCCCATTTTCCATTCTCCTTCATGGCTAGTTATTCCTACTAAATTTCCTAGTGATATCCCTAAGTTCAATGGAAATCCTAGAGAAGACCCATCTACACATGTTATGACTTATCATTTATGGTGTTCTTCGAACTCTATAAATGATGACTCTATATGTTACATCTTTTCCAGCAAACACTTAGCTATATGGAAACAAAGTGGTATATTGAACTACCATGAGCTTCTTTCAACAATTTCAGTGCCATAGAAACCACATTCTTAACTCATTTTCAGTTACCCATTGGATATGTGAGTGGAACTAAAATTTTTACTAATTTCAAAAAATTTAATTCCACACACATTTCTGATCATATTCATGAGTGGTGACATCATCATCATTTGTTTAAAACCTTTGTTCCTTATCAATTGTTGAATGGTTCACTATGTCATTATTAGCACTTATCACCAAATAGGTTACTAAGGGTAGAGTTCTGAATGAAAAGAAAGTAATTTCTCATTCGCAATATTTGGATTTTGTTTATACAAAATCTGGTATGTTTTATGATAAAATACCTAATCCTCAATGAACCAGGAGAATTTCTCCCTCATCTTTCAGTAAATAATCACATGACGTTGATGGTGTGATTGGTTATGCTAGCTAGCAGTTGGTGAGTAAATTCTCTTATTCAAATCCTGTTGTGGCTGCCCAAAACCCAACCTCCACTAATTCTACAGATTCTACTTTCAATATCATTATCATTAATCCAAAAAAGGAAAATCTCAGCAAATAGGAATTAAGAAGAAAAGAAAAGGTAAAAATAAGAAATATAATCCTCCATGGGATAAACAGAATAACTAGTCTTCTGAAAAAAAGTGGGAACCTAATTATCCATGCTTAATTTTTAATGAGCAACATTTCACTCATGATTGACCACATTAGGTGGAATTAAATTGATTCCTTAATTCATACATTCACCTATTTTTTTCACAAATTCCATTCCTAATCAAGAGACTAACATGGTTTCTGGGATCCTGCTTCCTCTTCCTTGGTTATGATGCTTTCTTCCAACAAGCCGAAAAATGATATTATGGTGGAAATGAGGAATAAACACTATGGTAATTTGAATCCCTTGATTGGTTAGGCTACTCAAATCAACCTTCTATTTCTACCACATCTCCACCGGATCCTACTCCAAATGTGATTCCTACTATATTGATGATTAAGAGTCCCAAGGGAATTATCCATAAATACACATTTAAAACTTATGCAAGAGATGCTAAAAATTATAACATAGTTGAGGATATATCCCAAGCTCCTTTCGTTATGTCAACTCTCTAATTGTTGGAAAATTATACTTCCAAGAAGAAGGCTTTGATTTTTTCAATTGGATGTATTGATCCCTCAGATCCTAACCTTGTAGTTTTTAACGATGAGAGTCATATGCCTTGACTTCCACTCCAATTACATTTCATTATTCGAGTTATCATTTTTATTAAGACCATCCATCAAACAATTGTGGAAGAAGGAGATTCAATGTGTATCATGTCACTTTCTTTTTGTAAGGCCATCGATTCTCCTCAATTAAATCAGTCACCGACTACTTTGAAGGCCTTTGATGGGAGAGGCTTCAAGCCTTGTGGAATTTTGAATTCATTACAGGTTGAATAAGGTGGCAAGACATTGTTAGTATAAATCAAAGTCATCAATGAACCATTAGATTAAAACTTGCTACTAGATCATATGTGGGTTTATGATATGGTTGTTGTTGTTTCAACATATTTAAAAATGATAGTTTTCCCTCATAAAGGGGGTATATTAGCCATTGATCAACTCACTTTCCTTTCCACCAATTCCCAAGTTACTGAAAGCATCCCTCTCATGTGAGAAACCCCTCATTAGTATCGACATGTTAGGGTGAGACTGCTTAAGGATTCTTCCCTCATGGGAACCTTTCCACCTTGTCCTCCTTATCCTCACCCCATTCTTGAAAACTCTAATCTCGCTACCTTTGTCAACATGCTATCTTCTTGTACTACTCCATCAAAACCTTGGATAGTACTAGATGAATCTAATATTGACACCTTTGGCGACCACATGTCACTCATTCCCATTGAGATAGACTATGAATACATCTATTTGACCTATGGAACATATTCTAATTTATCCTCTTAGATCAATTGGGTTGATTAGTCCTTACATTACGACACATCCTCTGATCACTTCTCTATCACAATTTCTACTAATGAGAGCATCATGGAGACCATGATGTTAGATGATGTGTCATGGGATGACCATCACCATCATTCATCTTTGCATTAAAGGAAATTTCAGCCTAAAAGTGGCCTCCTAAAGAAAAATAATAAAATAATAGTTAAAATAATAAAATACGAGTTATGAATTTTGGAGGTAAAAGGAGAATACTACTTTTTAATTGTGTTTTTTTCTTCTCTCTGTATAGTTTTACTCAAATTTTAAGTGTAGATATTCGTTGGATGCAAAATTAAATTGCACATCCAACGAGTACCCATTAGGTATACTTTTGAGAAGACACACATTGATAAAACTTGAAGCTACATTGAAAAAGTGTGTTGAACACATTTTTTAAATGTATCTTCAATATTTATCAATGTGGATCTTCTCAAAACTATGCATAATGGGTATCATTGGATGTAGAATTTAATTCCACATCTAGAGATTTTCTACACTTGAAATTTGAGTACCTATAAGGATATAAGCCAAAAATATAATTAAAAAAAGTAGTTTTTCTTCTTTTCCCTACAAAATATTTACATGGAGCTCTTTTTAAATTTAAAGGAATTTGATTTGTTTCCATATTATGACATGGAAATTATGTGAAAATATCATGGGCCCTTTTAGGCTAAAATTTCCTCTAATACTAGATTCCTCTTAGGATAATCTTAGTAATCTCTATTGGCCCAATGTCGTTGCTATGTCTGTGAATTTCATATATATCCATGATATCGATTCTGAGAATAATTTTTTGAATATTGAAGAGACTATTCCCCTTGATATTTCGATGAAACTCATAATTGTCGAGAATGTACATATTGGTGCATATTTTTCTCCCAATGAGATTAAGAATTATCAATACCTTTTCTAAGAATTTAGAGACGTTTTTGCCTAGTCTTATGAAGAGATGCCTATTATTGACACAAAAATTGTTGTACATCAAATCAAAACATATCATGATGCTAAGCCTATTTAGCAGTGTCTACATTTAAGGTTGATGCTATTAAGGTTGAAGTTGAAAAAATTATATGTGTTGGTTTCATCTACCCAATACCTCTAACTAATTGAGTGTCGAACATTGCTCTTATCATGAAGAAACATGGAAGAATTCATGTGTGTGTTGATTACCAGGACATTAATTGTACTTGTCCTAAGGACAATTATCCTACCCCATTTATTGATGAGATTGTTGATGATTGTGCTGGTAGTGAAGTATTTTTTGTTTATAGATTTCATTTCTAAATACAATCAGATCAACATTCTCCCACCGGACCAACAAAAAACCACATTTATTTTTCCAAGGCGAACATTTTCATATCAAAATCCCCCTTTCGGATTGAAAAATTTTGGGGAAAATTTTTAGAGGGAAATAAAGTATGCCTTCCATGACATTAAGCACATCGTACAACCATATTTGGATGACCTACATGCTCACTTGAAACATTGTGTTGATCATTTGATGCATCTTAGGGTTGTATTTTTATGTTGTCGACATTATAACATTAGGCTCAATCCAAGTGTATGCTTTGTGTAATCTCTAGTCAACTTCTTGGCATCGTTATATCAAAGAAAGGAATTCATATTGACTAACTAAAAGTCTAGGCGATCCTAGATCTGCCTTCTCCTTCCTCTCCTATTCAACTTCAGTGACTCTAAGAGAAGGCTAACTTTCTACAGAGATTTACTCCCGACTACAGTAATTGACCAAAGTATTTTCTCACTTTTTAAATAAAGGGATTCCCTTCCATTGGGACAACACTACCCAAAAGGTGCTTGATGCCTTAAAATATGTTTTGGTTTAGGTATCATTGTTGTATCCCCGAGATTACCAATGTGATTACTTCTTATACCTCTCTGCTATAGTTACTACCATCGTTATGGTATTCGTCCAAGAAGATGATGTAGGGAAGGAACATCCTATGTATTATTTGGGTTAGAACATAAATGATAACTAAATCAAATTTACTCAGGTTTAAAAGTTGGCTTTGTTGGCTATCCAAGTTGTCCAAAGGATTCATCACTATATCCTGCTTCGCAAGGCTATGGTTGTTTTCCATTGCAACCCCATGACATACATCTTGTCATGAAAATTTTTGGGGGGAAAGTACTCCAAATGGATTTTCATCCTCCAAGAGTTCAATTTGGAGTTCATCAAATCCAAATTGAAGAAATCCTTAGTCTTTGTCAAACTGATTTGCAACCTTCCCACTGCCGAAACAGAAGAGGCGTTTGATAAATCTATTCCATATGATTTTTTGTTCTTGATAGATTCATATAACCATGGTATGGATATATCATCGTATATATCTAGGCGTAGAGCTTTCGGCCTGATACCTCTCTCTCTAACCAACAACATATCCCATATTAGGCTAAAACGTATATTATAATTGGTGACACCCTTTATCATCGTGGTATCAATAAAAAAATTCAAAGGTGCCTCATCCATAAGGAGGCTGAGAAAGTTCTGAATGAATGCCATGTTGGAGCATGTGGTGGAAATATGTTTTGTTACTCCACCACATTAAATATTTTGTGTGTTATCTACTTTTGGCCTAATATGTTTCGTGACTGCATCCACGCAAACCAAAAGTGTCATTCTTTCGAGATATGAAATTGTAAAACCCATGCTCCGCCATCTCCTTTACACCATGCTATTGTCGTTATACATTTAGGAAAATGGGTCATTGACTTTATGCCATGTAACCATCACTCGTATAGGAGGGCATGGCTACATCATTGTGGCAGTAGACTATTTTATAAAGCGGGTAGAGATGATGCCTACTGTTGGGCCGTTAATATTTCATTATTATTATCACTTTTGAACGCCTATTCCACCCATTTCTACTCTTCTTTATCATGTCATTTATCATGGTTTATCATATAATTCCATCTTATAATGATTTATGCTCTTATGGAAAAATATTAGTTATTCTCATTTATTTTTAATAAATTGATGATTATTCATGATGTTATCAATTATGGTTTCTTAATAGATTGGTTGTAACATTACTCACCATTTTTAGCCTCCAAGATAATTTCCAGATTGAAGATTGGATTATTGAATGTTCCAACTCAGAAATTCGTTGGAATAAGAAGTGACGATTTTGTATTGAACGTTTTGGGTAAATGGAGAAGAATATAGAAAATATGAAACATGGGTTTTGTTTAGAACAGACCAAATTAGTTTGGCATGAGCAGTTTTCCCAAATTCAGCCCATACTAAGAGAAACCGAAGGTTCTCTGAAGACGTTTCTCTCAGATTTGTTGTGTGGCCGTTTTCCAAATTATGCCAGTTGCAATGCCAAATTCGACCTGTTCCTATTGAATGCTGATGGACAAATATCTTAAAGATGATCTTGCTTATCAATTTGTTGAGAAAAATTCGATTTTGTAATAGAAATAATGTTTTAATTATCTCTTTTGTAACTTCTCTCTTCTCTCTCTCTATTTAAATGAAAACAGAGATCAGAGAAAAACATTCAGAATTGAGGATTCATAATTAGAGATTCAGGAATGATGATGGATTATTCATGATGGAATAGGATAGGATAGGAGGAAAGAGGGATTGTTGCATTACCATTGTAATTCTCAAATCTTCTTCTGTTGTAATGATTTCACAGTTTGATGATTAATAAGTAAAAGGGTGGTTGTTCATTCGCCTTATCTGAAGTATCCCAGTAGCATCCACTGTCGGCTAAGGGCGCAGCCTCTGGTGGATTAAGCTGTTGATCTGTATTTTATATTTACAATTTCTACCCTGTGATGGTTTGATTTCCTTTTCATTTCTTTAAATTGTTTTATTCAGTAATCTTTTGTTTATGAACATTTCGCGGAATTGCTCTGTTATATTGAAATCATAATTGGATTGCGTTAGTGACAAAATTATTATTATAACTTGAAATGTCCTACTGTTAATTGTGATCTAATATTGATCTATCTAATTAAGACTGTGGTTCATCTAATTGCTGCTCATTTATAATTGCAATGGTTGTTAAATTAAGTTACTGCTCAATTATAACTGTGATTGTTGTTGCTTTAATACCTGCGATTAATGTTCATGCTGCTAGATTAAGATTGCTGATTCAGTTAAATTTGTAGTTGCTATGTATTTTTATTTAATTAGCTTTGTTGTTTAGTTTTTCAATAGATTTAGTTGTTGTTATTTTTTGCAAGGATTTGATTTTGCCTTTTAAATGTTATTGTAGCAAGCATGGTTTAGTGATCGTTTCCAATTGATTTATCATTTCTAGTTATTTGCTTTAGTGTGGAATGTAAGATCAACAACTGTAAAGGACATTGGCTATCCCTGCCTAAGTTCTCAGATTGTGGATCTTACCTTTGATTGATTTTCATTTGCATCAGTTTACAGGGGAAACAGTTATCATTACTGAGTCCTCGATTGATGGTTGTTTGAGTGAATGATCTAGGTTTCAGAGTGTTAAGTTTCTTTTAATTGTAAGTAGATTTTATTTCAAACATTCATTTACTTTTGCATTTAAATCACTATACTGCAAAACGTTACCCTTGAGTAAATAGTCGCCCCAGACTGAGTACACTCTTGAAATAAAAAATCGTCCCTGGGTTGACAATTAATGTGAAGATAATTAGGAATTAAGAAAACACCTTTTATCGCTCAACATTTTGGCATCGTTGTTGGGGAGAGTGTAGCCATTTCTAAGGAGTAGTGTGAATCTGATGAGTGCCTGTTAGGAGAGAATTGTGTATTAAAAACAGAAGGTAAGAACATACGTATGGAACATGTAAAAAACTTGCTCCCCCATCTGCTTTCCAACAGGATTGTTAAAGAACTTAGGGTAGAAATAAATGTTTGAATTTTTGTGTGAATGACTAAAAAAAAATATAGAAATTTTGAAAAAACAAAACTCATGATTTCACTCAAGTGGTGATGTAAGCGCCACCCATTTCACTAACCAATTGACAGGAACATTTGAAGGAGGAGCCTCGAAGAAACACATGAAGAACATCTTCTATTATGGTAAGAAATGGCTCACAATTTTACTTTTGAATTCCCTATCAAAGATCTAGGAGGAGTGACACAAATGCACATAATTCCTCCATCTTATCTACCAAATTTTCATGGCTTGACAAATGAAGATCCAGATACATTCTTATTTGAGTTCGAAATACTTTGTAGAGGATATGCTTATTACACTAACGATCAAAGGTTGAAAGTGTTTCCTCTTACTCTAAAAGGAGTAGCTCTTCGATGGTTCATGAGCCTAGGTGGGAACTGCATCCAAACATAGGAGGACATGAAGAACATATTCTTGAAGAAGTACCAAGACTATTGCAAGGCCGATGAAGATATTTTCGATATGATACAAGGGGAAGATGAAAGCTTGGAGGACTATGTAGAGTGATTTCAATATAACCTTC
>APFE031273925.1:439-12661 GCA_000404065.3 Pinus taeda | reverse complement strand
AAATAAATGAATCTAATTTTATTTCCAATTTGAATAATTTGAATCCAACATCAAACAAAGAATCTATGCTTAAAACATTCACTATTGTTCTAAGTGGGGTAATCGAAAATGACTCTGTTATGTAGGTTGTTCTAAGTAAAATTGACATATCATATCATTGAGTTTTTAAAACCTATTTCTATTAGAGATATAAGCTTGAATTATCTCTCATCTGGCTTTGGAATAACTCAATTTGGACCAAAAACAAAGAAGTTGTAATTAAAACACTGCAGGTTAGCATGATTGGCCATTACTCTCCCGCAAGTGACAAATAAATTTTACTTTGTTATTTTATCAATGGATTTGTTTTACAGAGTAACTAATTTTTGTTTTTTTGTATAATTCTTGGATTAGGGGAGCCCGATCACCTCTCCTTATCCATGATTTAATGTTTTACTGCAGGTAGACACTCGTTTTTTTTGCAGGTCCTAGGAGAAAAAGAAGGTCAATTTATGGACAAGTGATTCTTGAAAGAAATCTTAATGAAACAAGGGAATTTCATCCAACTCATTACCCAATGGATTTATAATAGAAGGAATGAAGAATTGATTTCCATGTGAAGATTCATGTCTTGTCACTGCTGCCAAAACATTTTTCAAAGAAATCATTTTTTACATAACATCATAACTATTGTAACTTAATTTATTTATTTACATACTGTTTTTAAATAAAATGTTGTTTCTTTTCTGATTTCTCTTATATTTTTTGTTTCAGGTGTTGCTTCCTTCAAATTATAACCCATTCTCAACATTAATGCCCTGAACAGGTAATTCATATTTTTGCGTGCTTGCATTTCATGATTGTGTATTTTCTTGTTCCTTTTCAAAGGAACAACACTTTCACATTGTTGTTGTTCCTTTTCAAAGGAACAACACTTCTGCATTCTGATGTTCCTTTTCAAAGGAACAACACTTTCACACTTTTGCTGTTTTTTTCAAAGGAACAGCACTTCTGCATTTTTGTTGTTCCTTTCCGAAGGAACGACACTTTCACTTCTACACTTTCACATTTTTGCTGTTACTTTCTGAAAGAATAGCACTTCTACATTTTTGCTATTCCTTTTTGAAGGAACAGTACTTATGCAATTTCACATTTTCGCTACTTCTGCACTTTCGCATTTTTGTTGTTCCTTTCCGAAGGAACAACACTACTACATTTTTGTTGTTCCTTCGGAAATGAACAACACTTTTGCACTTTTTGCATTTTTGTTGTTCCTTTTCGAAGGAATAACACTTCTGCATTTTTGTTGTTCTTTTTCGAAGGAACAACACTTCTACACTTTTGCATTTTTGTTGTTCCTTTCGAAGGAACAAAACTTCTTCATTTTTGCTATTCCTTTCTGAAGGAACAATACTTCTACACTTTTGTATTTTTACTGTTCCTTTCCGAAGGAATAGCACTTCTGCATTTTTGTTGTTCCTTTCCGAAGGAACATCATTTTCACTTTTTTTTTGTTCCTCTTAAGGAACAACACTTTTTCACATGCATTTTTTTGTTGTTCCCTACAGGGAACAACACCTTTTCGTGTGTATTTTTGCTTTTTGGCATGCATCTTCTTTACTGTTCCCTACAAGGAACAACATTTTTTTGAGTGTTTTTACTATTCCTTCAAAAGAGCAACACTTTGGGAGTATTTTTTAGAGCAACCCTTCCTTCCTCTTGTGAGATTATTCCTAGTTCATCTCAAACACATTTTACTGGTTCCCTTTGATGGCATGAAGTACACTACTTTTATGAGGACAAGAATTATGGGTTCTATTGAAGCGAGTTAATATCATTCACATTATGATTTTTAACAGCACAACTCCTTGATGATAAATTATTTTCAAAAGGAACACAATTATTTATATACTACTTTATTGCATTGTTCTCTGTTGAACATAATATTGATTGATCATCTTAATACCACGCTGGTTCCACCCTTCTTGGTTATAATCTTCTCTCTCTGTAATAAATGAGATTATTGGTATATTTTTTTTCTATTGACATGTTCAACTTCTTCCACCATCCCTACTCTTAAGGAATACTGAGCCTCCCTATTTTTATCATAAAAATGTGTAATAACAACACAATTTTGTTTACAAATGGAGGATAGGGGGTCTCATTATGAGCCACCCTACCATTTTCATAAGGCTGTAACAAAGTGACATTCCCATTATGGCCACCACACCAGGGTTATGATCCATTGGATAGCCAAATTATCCTTGGAACAGGAGGTCTCATCACGAGCCAGCCTGATCACTTTTGCTACACCCCAGTGAATGGCAGTGTGGTTATCTGGTTACCACGCCAATACACTGATCTCTTCTGTAGAACATCACTGGAACTTTCCATTTACAAATTGAGGATCCTGGCTCATATTAGTTAAAAAGCAACCCTACCGAGGCTATGGATGTGTGCTGGCAGTAAAGGCTATGCTTATGCTATTGAAGTTATATCTTATCGTCAATTATTACTATAATACCCTTTTCTTATTCTTTCTTTTTATCAGAGAAGTTATTCCCTTAATTTTTTTCCCTGTTTTGAACCTTTACACATGAGAAATTGTTTTAAGATCAATCACATCATTTTCAGCTAAAATACCATCAGCAAAGCATCTTTTTGGCATATTGTTGTCCTTTTTCTCTTTTTGCATAACTTATCATCAATCCAAAGCATCCTATATTTTATTCATAACTATCTTTATACACTTTGCTCTCATTATAACCATAACCCTCGTTGTATTATCATTGATATGTGTACTTTGCTTCATTTACTGCTATATTGTTCATTCCCTTGCCTTGTTGTCAGCACAACACCTTTCATATGCTTTATGGTCATGGAATATTTTTTCTAATTGGAGGGGGGATATATGCATTATGGGATAGCATGCAATATGGTTACTGCACTCTACCATAACTTGTTGATTTGACAAAATATTAGTATTGCATGTATACAAAAGTTTTTCTGATTGAAATTTTTGCATACATCTTAATCTGTTGTTATTCAAAACTAACACTATTGGTTCAAGAATTATTGGAGAGCAGGAAGTATGGGGGAAACTATATTCGCAGTATGACCACACTATTAAAACTAACAACAGAGGCTCGAGAAACTCACAAACGTGAACAATTTTTCAGACATGATGTGCTTGCCTGGATTCCACCTTTTGCATCACTTTCAACACCAACTCTACCTACATCAGCTTCAACAAATGCCAGTACATATATGTCATTCCCCATTTTTATTTTTGGAGGTACGACTTGAGGTAAAATAGCATAATTTTCTTATTTATTACGAATTTAGGAAAATTTCATGAAAATCCATTTTCAACAATATTTATCATCCTTCATTCCACATCTTTACCACTTCCCATTTTTCAGCGGCATATCATTTTTCAGTTTGGGGGAGTGTTGCTTTCATTCATTTCTTTCTTATGACCATGTTATTAATATTTTTTATCATCCATTGCTATTCTTATTCATTTTCAACATCTCCCTTATTCCATGTTGTTTTACACCAAGCATAGAATTGAATAGATGGTAGCAACCACCTCAATTTTTTTCTAGCATTGCATGAGGGCATGCTAATTCTTCAGAGAGGGGGAGGAATTGCTATGCATGATGGACGTTTTCTACTTTCTTTCTCATTTAAGGCATACAATTTCATTTTTACACAGTGCAGAAATTGATTTCCATAATATTTTTAAAACTATGAACTCAATTCTTATGATCTCTATAAAACACAGACGTATCATTAAAATACACAAATCCAGATAATTTCAAGTTAAATCGTTTCATAAAATTTCGAAAATCATGCACTATCAACTACAACCATTTTGTTTATATCTCATGATCTGTGCATCAAAACGATCCGATTTTTGATCATAGAAGAATTAATATAGTAGAAATCTACTTGCAAAATTTCAGCAAAATCTGGTTTGTAGTTTTGAGAAAATAGTTAATGAAGTTTGTTGTTACTTATATCATATTTTGCTGCAAATTCATATACAAATAAATTGAACATCAATGTAAAAATTGTTATGCTTTCATCAATATTTCTAAAATTGAATATTCATTAATTAAGGAATAATTCATTTGTTCTACCCATTTCATGAGCTGGGATGAACAAATTTTTTATTGCTTGATTAACGCATGGGTTTATCTTTGGGTTGCATAAGGACATGCAATATATTCAGTTTCTTGTTGCATGAGGACATGCAATATATTCAGTGTGGGGGTGTGTTGGGTCGTTAATATGTCATTATTATTATCACTTTTGAATGCCTATTCCACCGATTTCTACTCTTCTTTATCATGTCATTTATCATAGTATATCATATAATTCCATCTTATAATGATTTATGCTCTTATGGAAAAATATTATTTATTCTCATTTATTTTTAATAAATTGATGATTATGCATTATTTTAACAATGATGGTTTATTAATAAATTGGTTGTAACATTACTCACTATTTTTAGCCTCCAAGATAATTTCCAGATTGAAGATTTGATCATTAAATGTGCCAACTCAGAAATTTGTTGGAATAAGAAGTGACGATTTTGTATTGAACGTTTTGGGCAAATGGAGAAGGATCTAGAAGATCAGAAACATGGGTTTTGTTCAGAACAGACCAAATTAGTTTTGATATGAGATGTTTTCCCAAATTCGACCCGTACTAAGAGAAATGGAAGGTTCTCAGAAAACGTTTTTCTGAGATTTGCTGTGTGGCAGTTTTCCAAATTATGCTAGTTGCAATGCCAAATTTGACCTGTTCCTGTTGAATGATGATGGAAAAATATCTCTGTTGTAACTGCTCTATGCTCTCTCTA
Organism: Pinus taeda; assembly: GCA_000404065.3. Taxonomy (NCBI): domain Eukaryota; kingdom Viridiplantae; phylum Streptophyta; class Pinopsida; order Pinales; family Pinaceae; genus Pinus; species Pinus taeda. Next base: position 7,809 of record APFE031273925.1, on the reverse strand, counting down.
TATTTAAATGAAAACAGATATTAGAGAAAAAGATTCAGAATTGAGGATTCAGAATTAGAGATTCAGGAATGATGATGGATTATTCATGATGTAATAGGATAGGATAGGAGGAAAGAGGGATTGTTGCATTACCATTGTAATTCTCAAAGCTTCTGTTGTTGTAATGATTTCACAGTTTGATGATTAATAAGTAAAAGGGTTGTTGTTCGTTTGCCTTTTCTGAAGTAGCCCAGTAGCATCCGCTGGCGGCTAAGGGCCCAGCCTCTGGTGGATTAAGCTGATGCTCTGTATTTTATCTTTACAATTTCTGCCATGTGATGGTTTGATTTCCTTTTCATTTCTTTAAATTGTTTTATTCAGTAATATTTTGTTTATGAACATTTCACAGAATTTCTCTGTTATATTGAAATCATAATTGGATTGCGTTAGTAACAAAATTATTAATTATAACTTGAAATGTCATGCTGTTAATTCTAATCTAATATTGCGCTGTCTAATTAAGACTGTGGTTCATTCAATTGCTGCTCATTTATAATTTCAATGTTTGTTCAATTAAGTTACTGTTCAATTATAACTACAATTTTTGTTGCTTTAATACCTGTGATTAATGTTCATGCTGCTAGATTAAGATTGTTCATTCAGTTACATTTTCAGTTTCTGTGTATTTTTATTCAATTAGCTTTGTTGTTTAGTTTTTTAATAGATTTAGTTGTTGTTCCTTTCTGCAAGGATTTGATTTCGCCTTTTAAATGTTATTGCAACAAGTGTGGTTTAGTGATCATTTCCAATTGATTTATCATTTTCCGTTATTTTCTTTAGTGTGGAATGTAAGATCAACAACTGTAAAGGACATTGGCTATCGCTGCCTAAGTTCTCAGATTGTGGATCTTGCCTATGATTGATTTTCATTTGCATCAGTTTACAGGGGAAAGAGTTATCATTACTGAGTCCTCGACTGATGGTTGTTTGAGTGAATGATTTAATTTTTAGAGTGTTAAGTTTCTTTTAATTGTAAGTAGGTTTTATTTCAAGCATTCATTTACTTTTGCATTTAAACCACTATACTACAAAACATTACTCTTGAATAAATAGCCACCTCAGACTGAGTACACTCTTGAAATAAAAAATCGTCCTAGGTTGACAATTAATGTGAAGATAATTAGGAATTAAAAAGACACCTTTTATCGCTCAACACTTACTATTGTAGCGGCTACAACCACCCTCCAAAATTTTTCATTAACTTCGTTTTGGAGCCTCCGTACGAATGTTCCATAGGAGCATGTCTTGCTTTGTTAATTACAAAATCTTCAGTGATTTTCTTACAAAAAAATAGCCTCTATATCAAACCTTGATGCATTCTCCTCACCGACTATTTCTCTAGACTTGGTCCAGTGAAAGGTTGAGCAGATCCCTCAAGAAATTGCACAATTCTGGAGGCAACCAGCCTTCCCTCCAGAAATTGTGCAGTTTAGTCTGGCAGCTTACTGGGCACCAGAATTACACAATTCTACAAGTAAATCTTCATCTAGAAAATTGCACAATTCCTGCCAGTAGGGTTTTTCACCCCAGGAATTACGCAATCCTGGGAAGTAGGTAGCTTCTCTGCTTAGAAATTACACAAATATCTTTGGTAGCCTACTCATCTCCCTTCCAGAAATGTGCATTTTCTCCTAGTGGTTGAGGAGGCTCTTGCATGTGTAGTTGGTTCGACCAATTCCACCCGTGACCAAGGAAGCTCGACTTACATGCATGGGCTGCTTTTTCCTGGAATAGGAAAACAAACATGAAAAAAGCATCCCTAGATTTTAGGGAGCTATTTTTAGCAGCTGGAATTTACATGCAAAGATTGTTTTAGAATCTTTCCTCCCAGTGTCACTTTTTCCTAGATTTGTGGCATGCGCGTCATTAGCTTCAAACTTATTTGTTCTATGCTTTAGAGCTCATTTATTCACATTGATTTTGGAGCTCTAACATCCCACATCACAATTAGGACTCTTTGACACATCCAGCTCAACTATTCACAAGAAAGTGCTCTCAACTTGTCTTTTGTAGAATTTCTGTCACTTTTTGTGTTTTCATTTCCGTGAGTGTTGTTCATTTGATTTATTTAAACACTTGTTGTTGTTTACATCCACACTAGCTTGTACTAACACCATTTTAGTTTCTGTTAACATCCCATTGTTGTCACATGAACGGAACTGTTTTGCACAAACGGTTGCCAATTCAGAAAATCGCTTCACCCACATGCATGTTGTTCCATTTTCTAAATATTTCATTCATTGTTTGCATGCGCGATCATTTTCTTTTTCTTGAACTCATTATCGCCATGCATTCACTTTCACATTTTCTTTTAGTTTCCCGACAGCAGGTTTGGGTAGCCTTGGCCCAGACTCTTCCTCACTAAGACAAAATTTTGCAATCCTGAGAGGGAAATATTTGTCTTCGCCTCAAGAAATGCACATTTCTTCCCAGTACCTATCCCCCAAGCATGATTTGTACAATTCTAATGGACAGTGACTTCTTCCCTATAAAATTGTGCAATCCAGTCACTCATCCTATAGCCCTTGCCAGCTGAAATTGTGCATTGCTCAATTCCAACAGTTAGTAGTCAGCCTGGATTATGAATTGTGCAATTCCAATAGCTAGTCATGCCTCCCAGAAAACCCAATCTTATTTCACACAAGTTTGGCAGCCAGTCTCCCAGCCTCCCAGAAGAAATTGCCCAATCCTTGCTAGTCTTTCCCCAGGTATTTGTTATGTTGTTCCTCCAATTTGCTTTGGTTTTCGCTGACATATTTCTTGACATGCATGTCTCTTTGTCTCCAAATCTAGCAGGTTTACATATTCCTCTTAACAATTCAAGATCAATGGCCTCTAATAGAGCAAGATCAAAGGATACTGACGAAAATACATTAGGAGCAGCAGTTGAGTGAGTGTCTACAGATCTATCGATCTATGAAGATACCAAGTTGATTCTAGACAAGGAAATCAAGCTGAAATGGTAAGAGGTAAATGATGCATTTATAGGCACATTTGGGGAAAATCTCGAAGACCGCCAGATATACATGAACATTCACAAGTCTAGCTTGTACTGGATTCGATGCAGATACCCCGTGTTCCCATGCGGAGACATGATACACTAGATTGTCTCGCACACTGATCCCAAAGACGATGACCTTGAGAGTTGTCAACATGACGAATATTGCAACCTTCAGCGCAAAGGATTATGATGAGATGTATGATATGTCAGAGCTCGTGACTATCATGGAGACTCCCTTTAGCTTACCCAATAGAAATTCCAACTCCAAAGACATTCTAAAGAACTGGGTAAAGGAGCTGGCTAGATTCAGGATGACACCCAACCAGATCTTCAAGACAAAGATACTGCAGAAGGCATATCAATACTTGGTAATTTTTGCATGTCGACTGTATGGCCAAGAAAGCACAAAAATATTCCCATAGAGTTGAGTGATCGTGTTGGACCAACTCGGCAGAGAGGGCGAACCATGCATCTAGTCCGGCATGCTAGCTCATCAGCTGAAGGAACATATAATGAGAGCTTGACAACCGCCCAAAGGTATGCAAGCAAAAATCTACATGTCCGCCTACATGTTGGATGCAGTCTGTGCCTGACAGGAGTTTCCGAGCTTGAAGTGGGCATGGTCATCAGGAAATACTGATGTGAACACTTATTGTAAGATGTTGTCTAAATGCAACTTAAGAGGAGTTATCACACAATTGTCACTTCATTTTGTCACCCCAGTTTACAAGATGATATTCAAACAAGATCCACCCTACATGTTGATGGAAGCAATTGAGGCACTAATAGACATAGATGATTGGTATGCCTCACCGTCTTCACGTGGATTTACATTGCAGAGAAGCCTCTACATTTGCTACTGAAGTTTTCCTTGGGCATACTCATCACGCAGGAAGTAGCATATCATATCTCGATAGGATTGACAGCTAGGCTGTGCCGGAAGAAGAAGGCACCTTAGCCTGCAATTCCGTTGTGCATTGGTTTATACGAGATCTAGAGTTTCAAGAATGTAGATGTCGAAGTAGAGCAGATGAAGAAGTATCCATTCGACTTCTAAAGTTACAATCTGTATGACCCGCATTATCTTGTGAAAGATCACTACACGAGAGTATAGTTCAACTGGATCGAGGGGGAATGTCATTGGGTGGAGGAGGACCCATGGAGATATTGTTACAACTCCTTTAGAGTCAATGAACCATTTTAGCTTCATTGTGGAATGGTTAGCGAAGCAACGTGAAGTAGCATCCCAAAGAGCACCAGAAGCAGCAGCAACAACAAAGGTGAACATACTATTGCGCGATAAAGGCAAGAGGAAGATTATTGATTGCATGGAGGAAGAGAAAAGCTACAAGTTCCAAGCAGTTGCACTTGTGAAGAAAGAAGTTATGGCCATAGAGTGTTGTGCAGCGAATCCCCCCATAGCGGATTTTTGGGGCTTGAAGCCCAGATTTTGATCAAGTGTAATGTAAATACCACGCGAAATGCGAGCGCGGAGCATGAGAGTCTAGGGTTTTCCCCCTAAAATAATGTAATTTAATGTATGGTATGTTAGCCTACCCATTGGCCACAGACCATGGGATTGTATAAATAGAGCGAGGCTCTAAGTGTAAAGGGAGTCTAATTTTTGGAGAGATAACATGTTCTTTTGTATGAGGAATTAGCTCTGAATTTATAAGTCTGAGTCTTGGGTTGTAGTAGTAGGAAGAGGCTCTACAGTTGAGTGCGTAGAGGCCGGTAGAGTCCACAGCCATGTGCACCAACCCTTGCAGCTGAGTGCACAGGGTGGAGTTGGGATTGTACTTAAACAGAGGATTAATAAAAGATAAGTTGAATCTGAAATACTGTTTGTTTATGCTTCTATTGTATTTATGCATCTCTTTACAATTTTATGATAGCGCAAACTTGTTATGAATATTGAATGGTTAATGAGAATATTGGGTACAAACAATTAATTCAAGATCTATAATAATAGCACAGTAAAGATAAAGGATCTAGATAGCACCTCTTCATGTTCTTTACGGAGTTGCTCGGAAGCAGTTGCACAAGTTGCGAAGGATAGACAGTTGCATGGAGCAGCGCAAGCATGCAGGTTTGGTTCATGAACTTCCTAGACTTCATCAAGACATCCTCCCATACTACCTCGGGTGAGACCTCAGTCTGCGCACCGTGAACTATTGTCGAAAGGGCAGGTAGCTTCAGGATTTGTTTGGCTAAATCACTTATGAACCTAGGTCAAGCCCCAACAAGCCAACAAATGGTTCTATTGCCGGGATCAGGATCTGCCTAAGGGATGTTTGATGTCGTGCCACTGGAACCCAACAAAGAAGGAAATTGAAGAGTGGTTGGACAAGAAGCTTCACGAGTTCATGACACAGGATAACAGAAATCCACAGGTATCAGAGAAAAGGTGGCTAGATCACTAAGTGTATATGGAAATCTACAAGATCTTCTTCACGTCCTTTTCTTCTGAACTATATGAGTGGATCATGAGGTTAGCCGACAGCCAGGGAAGGTATGAGCTCGACTAACTAATAGTGTGGACTCTAAAATTAGTGCAAATACTAGAGGCATCAAAAGATAAGATTATGTGAGCTGTGGACCATTGGCTCGACTAGATAATCGGGGGATTTATCACTAAGTTTGCGATAGACACGATCATGAGCTACAACAAAGCAGAAGGACATTTTCTCAATGGACTGCAAGGTAAGTACATTAAATCCCTGAATATCTGGATTAAGATGTTGTTATGTGAAAATGGGCGATGCGAATACATTAATGTTTGGAACAACGAAGAGTAGAAGGATCTACAAAGGTAGCGGGGAATTAGGAAACAATCCCTTAATTTCACCTTCATGAGATAGCGAGGAAGAGCTCACTCGGGTCTCTCCAAGAAGTGCAGTCAGTTTGATAAGGCAGTGCATTCCGAAGTTACCACCCCCACCCACGCCACCACCCATTTCACCACCCACATCTCCATCCACTCCACCTCCACCACCCCCGCAGTTCGGCATGGCGAGCGCAATCAAGCTACTCATATTTAGAGGAGTAGGGAACGAGGATCTGAACCAGTTTTGGTTTATAGTAAGAGCAGTGTGGGAAGCACAAGGGGTCATAGACAAAACCATTAAGAAGGCTACATTAGTGAACGTGATGTAGGATCACACATTGACATGGTATATCAAGCAGTCTAATGATCACCCAAATGTAGGAATAACAAAGATCTAGAATGCGCTGAATAGAGAATTTAGCCGGCCGAAATCAGAGACACAGTTAATCATCGGATTTAAAGAGATCGCGATGCTTCCAAGTGATACCCCCTAGGATCTAGATCAATGGTTGAAGAGTACAATCCGAGAGGCTAATATGACACTAACGGATGCACAACACTGTGCATGGTTTGTGGCATATTTGACACCACACCTGAGGACGACATTGTCACAACGAAAGCTTGCAACCTAGGCTGGAGCATTGGAAATGGAGATGAGGTTGCAGGAAACACTGCTACAAGATCCAGGGTTGGGAGTTCAACAAATCCATGTGAAACTATAGAATCTCTGCCTGGAAATGCAGATCTTGAAGTAGGATAGGGCACCGCGACTGGATGTGCACAAGGAAGTGTGGCGCATAAAATGCAAAGGCTAGGGCTATGACAAGCATCATTGTTCGGTATTTGTGAACTACTTGGCAGGAGGGGGACCAATGCCACTGGGAATGGAGGCACAAGCAGGGCCGAGTGCTACACCCGCGCTATGGTGAGCAATCTGTCAGATACGAGGAAAGGACACAACGGATAATTGTCATTTGTTATAGAAGTATACGCAGACTCCCCAACAGTTGTTTTGTAATTTTTGAAAGTCAGTATGCCATGACGAGCGTACTTGTTGTAGCTATGAGTTAATGAGGGATCAGACCCCAGCCTACGGAATACAGACAAAAACACGAGGCCTCAACCCAACCACGAGGATGGCGCGCACCCGATTTCAAGGGAGAGGTCGAGAAAGAGGAGTAATGGGGCCAGGAAGGGGCTACCGATAGTTAATTTGTTACAATTGCAAAGGACCAGGGCACTACGCCCATCATTGTACCAACCTAATGAGAGTATCCTATTCATACTGTGCTCAATTTGATCATGAAATGGTAGATTGTCCTACATTGATCACATAGATGCGTGAGAAAGGGGTACTCCATGTTATAGACATTTTTGTGCACTTCAACCCCTATCATAAATGTCCATAAACTGAGGGCTCCTAACTCCCTAAAAGTGTTGCTTCACTGCCTAAAGGAACAAGGTCAACTGATTACATCATCTCCCAAAAGTTCTCCACTGAAA
>APFE031273922.1:0-24544 GCA_000404065.3 Pinus taeda | reverse complement strand
ATGACAATTTTCGTCTTTCATATTGGAAAGAGTTTTCTCTGAAGCCCGCCTACCTTTGAAGCATGAAAATGTATTCCTCAAGAGGTCTCAAATTGCAAAAGTTCACCACAATCCATGGGCATGTTCTTAGAAAAAAATTGACTTAGCATTTCTTCTCACTATTGTTCATATCTTTAATAAAAGGGTCCTCAATCAGTTGTAAAAGTTATCATAATTCTTCCCTTGTTGTCAAAATAAATAACCTGCATTGCCTAGAATCATGATTATCAAAAGTTAGCAATGTTAGTTTAAACCTTTCACAATGAGGATGATACTTCTGTCCACTTCTTTGTTGTAACAAACTATTTATTCGTCCCATGTTGTAGATGGAACTTAACAAATTTGAGAGAGATGACATGCACAAAGTTTAATACAAAAACCATTAAAAGTATTAGTTTATGTCTTGATGGTTGCATTAACAATATACATTATTATTGTTATTTTAAACACAAGCTATCATAGATTTTAGCTAAAATATTAAAGGTGTCATGATTGGGCTTAGCCAACGAATCATTTGTGATGGGCAATGGTTCTTCGACAACTAGACACTTTCATTTAGTATTTTTCTCTTGATGCAGGGTTTCCACGTCTAATATGCTTAGAGGGATGCATAACACCATCTCATCCAATGATGGTTGAGGATCCTCATCTTATTAACTATGTGACCTTCTTTAGTGCCTTTCACATATTAAAATTTAAGTATATAATCAAAACTATTAACCCAAAAAGATGAAAAGCCTTATAAAACCTTAAAAGTGTGGTTTTATGCTATTTCGAAGCACATATGCTAACTGAGGAAAAAACAAGGCACTTTCACGCAGATTAGTGAAAGTTGGGATGCAAGAGTATTTGAAAGAGAGTTGCCCTATAAGAGAAAGTTGACACTCACAAATTTACATAGAACGTATAATGAAAAGTATGAAAAATAGAGAAATGTCATTAAATTTTCTTTTGACAGGCAAAGGAGATTTGAAATTCCAGGCCTGCCATGAGTGTTGTCGAGGCTCAACTTCGTTCAAATAAAGAGAAATAAAAAAGTCAATGAAGTGTGTAAGCTATTCAAGTTGAAATTAAAATGATCTACCTCTCTAATTATATTTTCGAAACAGTAATTTGTTTTAATACTTCTTTCCCACCGGAGAAATTTCCACAAACTTGAGAAAGAACCTACATTTGTACAAAATTGAAAGGAAAAGAAAAGTTTGTGTAGAAAAATGTATGAGTTGACCCCGGCGTCCCCTGCGAAATTGGGCGCTCGGTTAGGAAGAGTTGTAAAGCACAAAAATTGCATTCATTCAGACTAGTTGATTTAGGCTTTACCCGTTTATAGCGCGGGTCGACTGCGGAATTGAGTGCTCGTTTTGAGAGAGTTGCAAAATTGCATTCATTTTGAGAGATGATCAGGTTTGACACGTTTACAGCGCAACAACGTTTGATTTGGGGCGCAGTCAGTTGTAGCAATGAAGATTTCCCGGGAAGGAAGAAGTATTTATTTAAAGATATTAAAAATGAAATGTGCACAATTGTTGGTTCGTACAATTCAGAACCCATGGTTGCACGGTTGTTGGTCTGCAACTTCCGCGTATATTTATTTAAAGTTTCACAATTTAAAACGTTTTATATCTGTGCGGAGTGTGTTCAAATCTTCATGTTTTTAATCTTGTTTACAAAGAAGAGAACAATCTGTTGATTTCGGAGGTTTACTAGTACTACTACTCAAAGTAGGTTGTTTGGGTTTTTGGGATTAAAAAATAAAAAACAATAAATTTTATTATATTTTTCACATATTTTTAATTAAAAAATAAATTAGTTTTACATGATTAAAAATTTAGAAGATCACATTAATTAGAAAAATAAATTAATAAATTAATAAATATATTATATGTTTAATAGTGTTTTTCATAGTATTTTTAAAATAAATTACAAATAATCTTTTAAGTGGACCATTTGTTTTATCTCTTATGTATATGAATTTTCCATAAAGTAAATGAAAAGTGAAAAAATAAAATAAAAATACGAATAACTTACTAAATTATTTGTGCATAAAAAGATTTACATAATATTAAATTTGTATCTTAAACTAAACTATTTATAATGGTACAAACTTTAGCGCTTAACCTTTCTAGACTACCCTTTCTCTGAGCTTTGAAGATTATTTTTAGTTAGTGTGGAAGATTATGAATACATTGGATGCAGGTTAAGTAAAATAGGGGGTATTATAATAATTATTAATACTTCTGAATCCTATGGGAAAGAATTAATAAGCAACAACAATAAGAATCGAATATGTATGTCCCTGTTGATCAACGAAGTTATCCATAGAAGTGGTATATAGGAGAAAAAAAGAAGAAGTTGAAATATAGGGAAAATTAAATTAGTATTATTATGTAAATAAATTAATGTTCCATGATGTGAGGGTAGATAACGTCTTAGATTCAAGAAGACTTCGAGCTGAAATCTTTCCCCCAACTGGAAATCATGGGTACAATCCCCAAAGAAATTTGTATGCTAGATTCTCTGAAGGTTAAGACAATCGAGCCAATGATCATAGGGTAAATAAAGGTATACGATATCAAAATTTATACACACAAATTGTTTTACCCATCAAATAAAATAAATAGAGAAATCTGAAATGATAATTCTGAGCATTCCTCAAACATGTATATAGTGCGAGAGCCTCAGATGATAGAAATCAACACATAGATTCATAGATGAAACTATATAACATGAAATTTTGTAGCCTTTTTAACCGATAAGCAAAATATTGAAGTTGTTTTAATCCCAGATATGGAGTGACAACCATAAAACAAAACAGAAAATAACAGAACAGAGTATACATATGAGAGTGTATCTTAACAGGCAAATGTGCTATAACAATAAACTCGCAAACGGGCAGTCACATGCTCCATCCATAGCATGAACAAAACTAAAATAACTGACATATATTAATCAACATAGACTCAAGCGCATTAAAGATTCATGAGGATTTTCATGATACATAGAGTATACAAAAAAAGTATAAGCATCTAGGTGTTTTCCTTAAATAGTCATATACAAATGTCTTATTAAACCACCGAATCCTTCAACACGAGGGTTAATAGAATCCAAACGAAGAAAAGAAACTAAAGGTTCATGATAGTGGCACTTAAGAGCCCAAAACAGCTTGCATGGGCTGTGGTCACCTTGAAGTATGTCAGCCGCAGAATGAATGAAAAGTGGGTAAAATCCGCAAGTAGAGTCTTAGCTGAGTGGAGAAGACCAACCTGTGCAACTGAAAAATTCATAAGGGTTAAGTGCCAGTAGCCAGCGCACCAGTGCCTTGGGGACTCTTGAGATTAGGATTTCCTGGATGAGAAGAACTTGTAGGAATTAGTGTCATATGTAATATAATGCTAAAATTTAAACACGTCATATCTAATAATCAAATGGGAAATTGATTATCTGTCAAGGATGCAAAAGCTAGAAGCCAGCACCCAAACTTGCTTGAATAGTTTAGGGTAAATGGTAACATGTCAGGGGATGTAGAAAATGAGTATAAATGTGAGGATATGGGTAAATAAAAAAAAAATATTAAACAAACGGTATCATAAGGACTTACCTGGGTCAGAACAGATCCTTATCCAAAGGTAGCATGAAGGAAGAAGACTGGTATAACCCCCTACTTGGATGGAAGGGCGAAGTTCATTAAAAATATACAGAAAAAAAATAATAAAACTATGAACTACCTAACCTCAGACAAGATACTCCATCAAAATGGCGATTTCGTCAATCATAGAGAAACTTACTAATGCAGAGGTCGAACCTCTCTTTCTCTCTTGTTGTTCGGATGGTTCTAACGCCCTACGGCCTGCACAACATTAACACCCATATTTCTCTACATGTGGGCTAAAGTAAAGGGCCGACGACCTTCTTCCTCAAAGTGACAGAGATGAAGGGGATGAAACCCTCTTGCCTCTAGGGCTTGCACGAAAACAGACCAGAAAGAACATAGCAGAGTAATGGTTTGAATTGGGAAGGTACAGTGAAGGCGATGCTTAGCGATTAGCAAAAATAACTAGAACCGTGGATCTTAGAAAGGAAACATTTGGAGAGTTGATCGATTCCCGAATAACAAAAATAAATATAGAGGTGCATGCCACGTTATGCGTGTACAACCAAAGTCTTGTAGAAATTAAATAAATATACAGGCAAATGTGTCGTGTGAAGACCAAGGACCACAGGTCATAAATAGATACCCTTATGACAAGAAAGGAGCAATGAACAACGTAATCTTACAGCAGTGTTAACACTGAGAGATAATCGACCTGAGTTAAAGTTGGGAATCGTGTGAAATTTATTACTGTGTTAAATGTTGAATAGAGCGATGGGTAATAAATCTCTAGAGTTGTCATAAGTTTATTGTTATATTCATTGTACATAGATCGAAATTTATATGTTATATTCCATGTAGAACAAACCTATGGTTATCATGTCTTAAAGAATCAACATGAGAATGTTTATCATATTTATTATTTAGAGATGAAATGTTATATGTTGTATTTATGAACATTAAACATATCCATATAACAAGTAAATTGATATGTTAAAAAGATGGGTAAATGGGAAAACGCATTAACATTGTGATGTTGTGATATTAGTAATACATTTGCTTACTATGACCACTTAAAGAAGCTTGGTTAATGCACCAACATGTGACTTAGCCTCTATAATGAAATGATCAAGATAGGCTTGAGTTATTTCCTTAAATACTCAGGTATTTTGTTACCCATATTAAAAAAAAATAAAAAAATAAATAAAATATTAAGGAATGAAGAGGTGGAATTAGGTTCGTTACATGTTTGATCCATTCTCACCGTCATCATTATGTTTATGCTTAAAAAGAAATATTTAGTCACATAATTAATAATAAACAATATGCCAAGTGATATCTTTATAGAATACCTTGTTACGAACTAGTTTACACTCGAGAGTTGTTGACATGTTTATTGTTAAAATCATAGAAGAAGATGTAAATGTTGACATAATTATGGTTAGGTTGGTAATAGAATATGTCGTGTCTGTATAGAATATGCAGTGGTTTGTGAAGAAACAGCTTGTTTCTAATTTTTTTTGGCATTTGAAATTAATTTGCAAGTACTTCCACCATCGTGTTTCTCCGTCGTGGAACAACTGTGGCTTTAGAAAAACAACGTCAACCGACTAGTGGTATTTGTGTGTTTTGTGGGGCGTGTACTGCCACGTCAACCGACTAGTGGTATTTGTGTGTTTTGCGGGGCGTGTACTGCCACGTCAATCAACAGAGCAAGCGGTAGGTATCTTCTGTTTGTTAAGAAAAATTGAGAGTTGGAAGGTGCATGAACTTACCACAAATCGAACGTCCGGCGGAAAGCGGAATATGAGTGTGAACGCCGCGAAAATCGGAATCGAGAGACAAATAGTGAGTTGCTGCATTTGCCGAAACCGTTTTTCTTAGTCCGCCGAGTCCTGGTCCAGGACCAAACTTGGGAACTAATTAGCAGACTTTCATGGAAAAAACAAACGCCCGATTTTCTTAGACTGGGCCCGATTCCTGATAGTGCGCTGTAATCGTGTCAAACTTAATTCAACTATTTTTTGTATTTTACGTCTCTCTGAAACCGAGCGCTCAAATTCGCCATTCGAGCCCTATGACATCGAATCTGTTTTCAAAGTGGTAAACCCAACTTCTAAAATTCCTTCGTCCACGAATACCACGCTGTGTGCCAGCGTCAGTTCACGTCAACTCACATTTTTCCACACAATAAAAAATTCCTCCGTCCACGCATACCACGCTCTGTGCGCCAGCGTCAGATCACGTCAACTGACATTTTTCACACAATCAAACATTTCCTTTGATCAAGGATATGTGATCAAATGATTTTGGTATTTATTTATTTTGTGATTTAATAGGGTAATGAAAAAATCAAATAAATAATTAGGTTAAGTTTAAAAATGAATAAATATTAATTTATCTAATTTATTGAGTAGGTTTTTTTTTTTATTACTGGTTAAAAATAATATATATTATAAAATTAAATAATAATAAATTTATATCACATTAAAATTTTAATTTTATATATATATATATATATATAGTGTGACTAAAAGCAAAGGTTATATAGTAAGTATGGCGTTAGCTTAAACTTAAGCTAATTAAACCAAAAAATAATAAAAATAATGAATTATTATATGATTTATATTAAGTGAGAGACAACTTCTTATAAATGCCACTAACAAATAGGATATGACAAATCTCAATAAACATAAACCCACACGATTGAAGAAATAAATTATTTGCCAAACTATTCAAATTAAAGTTCTATGACTTATATCATTACACATTTAATTGTTATTTTTATTAAAATTTAAAATAGTATTATTTTTTCTTATATTTATATGTCAAAAAATAGTATATTTTATATAAATAATATGAATTTATTATAGTTTTTGTTCTATTTTAAAATTTGGTTAGGTATTTTTTCTGTTAAATAAATTTAATATTTATTATAATTTATATTCAATATCATGTTATTGTAAAAATTTTGAAATTAAGATTTCACATTTTTTCTAATACTTATATAAATATTTTTGTATTGCACTTTTAGTTTTTAAAGGAATAATATAGCTAACTTTTATATTTTATATAATATTTGTAAATTTATATTTATTAAATAATCATTTAAAAAAAATCATTTTAAAAACATCATGATATGATTTACCCATGAAGTCATGAACATTAAGTCTTTTCAACCTAACTTTTTCCATTAGTGGATCATTCAATAGTTTGCATTACTAAATCTACATGGCCCAACAAACCTTTATCTGCCACAATGTTAAATGTGAATTATCCTTTGCAAAAGTCACCATCCTTTCTTGTCATTGATGTGATAAGAACATTAATATCATGATCAGATAAAACATAAAATATTAGTTACCCAATAATCAATTCAACATCTATTCATGTTCATGCATAAATCATAAACATATTGTAATGAAATATATTCTTTAACATCACTGCACATGCATTAGTAAAAGGAAAATCAATATCAAGCATCATCTTTCCAACAAAACACTAACATAATCGTGCATGCACTTTCAAATTATTTCCAAAGGAAAGCTAACATAGTAGAAATTGTTCTTGTGCATGCAAATGCATAACAAGCTTTCAGGAGAACCAACCCAACTAACAATTTTCTTTGTGCCTACTATTATGTTTTCTTTTCCAAAGGGATTATGTAATAGATTCTATACTTATGCATGTCAATGATGTTCTTTTCCAAAAACATGTTTTCCATGGGAGAGCCATTTACAGTTACTACTATGTATAAAATGTAAGCTATATTTGAAAAAAAGTTAACATAATAGTTATAATTTCATGCATGCGATTACTTTCCCTTTCCAACAAAAAATAATATGATAGCTTATTCTTCTTGCATGCGAAACATATATTTATTTGCAAAGGAAGCTAACTAAATATTACATGGAAAGATAAACACATTTCATTTCAAAGAGATCAAACGCATAACATTTATTCTTTCATACATGCAAAGAAACATTGTCATCTTAGCAAAAGATATCACCCAATAACTATACATAATCTTCTCCCAAAATAAAACTAATCTGATGGCTAATTCTTTTAGTTGTGCAAATGTATACTATTGTACCAAAAATAAGGTTAATACAATCAATATTATGTGATTTCATCTTCCTTTTCACTAGAATTCCAATACCAAAACTATATTTTTTATAAATAATTTTCCAAAAGAATCTTAACATGATAAAGCATATGTTTACCCATTTTCCTCTCTAGGAATATAATTGCATAATATATACAAGGACTTGTTTTTATCTTCTCTTCTTTTTGAGGAGTTCTAACACAACAAATACTTCCTCACATACAAATATATATATTTATTTTCGAAGGAATTTAACACACTATTTATTCTTTTTCTAGAAGTTAGCTAACTCACTAGCTATGATGCATGCAATACAAAATAATTTCCTATCGTTTCACACATCACACAAATTTGTCATATTTCATCAAGAAATAACATAAATAAAAATTCATTCTAAATAACACAACCCATGGTATTTTATTGGAAATTTTCGCTGTTTTTTTGGAAATGAGTTCATTAAAAAAACCTCTCTCAGTTTTTACACAAGTTTCATGGTAGGAATATTCAAATGAATCTTTGCAACCCATGTTTCCAGATTTAAATATTACATAATTTTATTTTTTTCCCATCAACTTTGGACACTGTTTTGAGAGGTTGGAAATGAATTTTTCAAATATGAAAGAGGATTATGTAGAGAGAAGCTCATTTACAAAATCATATTTGTGTTTTTAAACATCTATCACAGTTTGGGATATACAAAGATATATTTGGACCATATTTTCCAATAAATCATGTAATTCACACAATTAGTTAGCCATGAAAATATTTTGAGAATTCAATACACATAAAATCTTTTAAAAATTCAATCATAAAACCACTTACTCCTCTATGCGTGGAATTCCATAGAGGTTTTCCCAATAAAATGATCTCAACTCTTTATCATATGAATTTTTTCAAGAAAAAAAAAATTGATTCTTATTTCTTCATGCACCCTATACAAACAAAATAATTTTTAAATAGCATAGTTACTTATCTTTTAATGAATGCTTCGAATCCTACTTCTTATCTCTTGGCTCCATTCTATATGTATTTTGTCACTCGTTCTCAAAATTTTCCATAGGCTTACAACAAGTAGAATTGAGAAAATGCAATAGCTTTTCTAAATCATAGAAGCATTCCATAAATCAATCCATAAATCTATTTTTTCCTAAATCCAAAAATCACTCCATATATTATCCATAAATCATATTATTCTAAATTCTACAATCACTCAATAAATCATCCATAAATCTCTCATGCTTTTCTTTTCAAGGTAGATCTATTTTGCCTTATGGACAAAATATCACCTATCCATACTTTTTCTAAAATTGTTACTCATTATTTCTAAAACTCATAAAATATACGAACTTGGAAATATAGTTTATTTAGGTAGAAGAATATAAATTATTCTACATAAAAGAATTAAGAACTAATTCTTGTTATATTCTTGTAATTAGGAATTATAAGAATATTCATCATGTGATATCAATATAGAAATTAATAATATTTAATTATTCAACAACCCTCATTTTACGAGAGTTTTTATGGGATATTACGTTAGGGATATTGCATATTTCCCCCCTAAAGAGAACATCATCCTTGGTATTCTTCTTTTATTGGGACTTTAACTTTTACTCATAATATAACAATCTAAAATACAAAAAAAAATGGAATCATTCCCTTAAAAAATGAGGGATTTTTATGTTTAATAAGTAGAATCAATAATGATTATCAAATGAAATACTTTTCATTATCAATTATTTATGCAATGTTAAATGATACTTTGATCATGATACTTATGCAAGTACTTAGAGAGCACCAACCCTCTCACCATCAAAATGATAAAATATTGTATCAAGTCCATGATCCCTTTTATTTATGGGTTACACCAGTCTTTCTTTCCCACCGGTGTTGTTCGTAAATTACTATTTTTCTCTCCCATTGTAATTTCAATCAAATTCAAGCTAATGGCATTTATCTCCAGCCATTTTTCTATGGTCTGTGAAGAATTTAAAGTTCAATAGGTCATTGTTTTATCTAATACGAATTATTTCAGTCATATATTTCAATTTATTTCCTCTATGCATGCATATACATAATTTTTTTCTAACACATTCATTGCCTTATATAGACCTACAGGCACTACTTATTTCGTCAAAAGAGTCACTTAGATGAATTAATATATCATGCATTCATAGCTATAGCACATACAAAAAATTAGAGACATGCAACTTATGGTATATTCTAATATCCAACATCTTTAAACGATATTGAAATCAATAGTAAAATATAGACACAATTCCATGTAACCATAGTTAATGTCTTGGAGTTATTAAAGGGTTGGGCATATTCAACCCAACTGTGAACTATCTCCAATAGTTCCCCATCGAGCTAAGATCTACATTCCACTAGAATCAACAACGTCATTGATTCCTTGGTGGTTTCTTCCTAGCACATTTTTAGCAGCGTCATGCTTAAAGGTCTTCCAGCCTTTACTTCGGCCATTTTGTTTTAGTTTTTTTCGAAAAATATTCTTTTATGTTTCCTTAAAGCACATATTTTTCTCTCGGATTTTCTTTATTTCACCCCACTTAGGATTTCTCTCCGACTAAGTGATTAACATAATCATTCACTCCCGTTATGTTAATATTTTCCTCTTTATTATTTTCTCCTAAGAATTTTTAGGAGACTTTTAGGGAAGGTCCATCTTGGACTTAACCACCCATAGCTTTTCATAAGCTGACAAGAATTCTTCTAAAAATCTAGAGCTAGTCCCTGAATGTACCAATCAATGTATTCATTAACTCAATAATAAAACAAAATATTACATCTTCACATCATTCCCATAATGGCTTCCATAGCCATTCTATCCAATAATAATTCAATGTCTAAAAATATATTGTAATTTACATCATTTTCCATTTTCATGTTGGCATCAAGGAAAAGGAATATATATGTACACCATGCATCTATACTTTACCTTAACATGGGTCCCATAATTTGTAAAACTACATTAACGACAATTCATCACATGTCATACAAATGGTATACATTCCAAATTTCCACATAACAACAATTATGCAACTTAGAAAGAAAATATTAAATTATCTTGCATACCATAACATTATACTTTCTATACGGTTCCACATTCCCAGCCATAAATATTATAGAGAAATAACAGTCCCATTGAACACTAGGGCGCAAAATGCAATATTTTTTCTTTACAATTATCTTGCAACCATATAAGTGAAAACCATTGGGGAATTTTTGGAAAAAAAATTGAAATCATGCAATCTAAAACCAATGTGGGATTTTATCAAATAATTTGCAAGAATGAAATCTACAACCATTGAGGTACTTTAACAAGAGGTTTTCAAGCATGAAATCTACAACCACTGAGGCATTTTAGCAAATAGTTAGCAGACATGAAATAAATTTCCATATATATGTTTAAAATATCAAAGAGATAGAAAGACTAGAATTTACAAAATAGCATGAATCATATTAATGTCATCAATGATAAAATTTCTATAAAACAAGACAATCACCAATCCCCAAGGGCAGCGACAAATCACCAAATTATGGATATGGTTTTGAAAAGAACTTTTCCGGAATAAAAGTGGGGTTGACATGGTCTTAGGGAATGAATATTTCCTGAAGTTAAGCTGAATCACATCGAAAACTCCTAGAGGTGCAATTCTTTAAAACAATAAAACTTTGGATCTCATTTACCACCTTTGTCAAACACATGGAATGCAACATTTAACTGACAACTCTACATGAAGAAAGACAATCCAATATTATGCTACTATAAGTTTTTCATTGAGTTTAAGTTCACTATATGAATTCCACTTGACACATTTCTCAATTTAACATCTAAAGAGGTTCTTTCATTTTTTTTTTAATTTCTTTTATTTTAATATTTTATTGTCCCCTTCAGGGTTAACCCCAACATCTACATTCTTTAGTTATGAAAAAGACCATACACACATTAATTATTTATAAGCAATACATTATAACTTTAGTCATGTTTTTTTCTTTATGCACCATAATCATTATTGTCATAGTATGCATGCACAGGTTAGTAATTAACCCTCACTATAACTAGTTAGTTCTAAATATTTTTCATATATACATCATAGGTTTTATTATCTTTTATCTGAATCCATATTCAAATGTCAAGATCACAAT
This sequence comes from Pinus taeda, assembly GCA_000404065.3. NCBI lineage: Eukaryota > Viridiplantae > Streptophyta > Pinopsida > Pinales > Pinaceae > Pinus > Pinus taeda. The sequence goes on along the minus strand of APFE031273922.1, from coordinate 12,641 downwards.
GTTTAAAGAAGCATTATTACTTTCTACTCTTTAATGTGGTCACTAATCAGGCATCATGCATCTCATGTTAATTGTAGTCTACTACAAGTTCAATTCGAATCATATCTAAGATAATTCCCACTAGCATCATACCTCTACTTCTCTTTTTCTTAATGATTTCCAAAAGCTGCCAGTGTTGCAACCTTTTTCTCTGATACCACTTGTAACATCCTGTGGTAACCTCGCAGGAAAATACATGAAGTTAGGAATTTATTCTTTTAACATTTACCAATTTGTGAATTTCTAAATTACTTTCTATATCCTCTCCAGGACCATTAAAGTAATCATAGAAATATTTAGTAAAAACATAATGAGTTACACTTGAGAGTTGTTGAAATCATTATTATTAAATTCTTAGTACAGCATGTAAATGTTGATATAATTATTGTTAGATTGGTAATAGAATATGTCATGTCTTTAAAGAATATGTAATGGTTTGCGAAAAAAACACCTTAACATTTTGGAATTTCCATTCTGGGAGCAATCGAGGAGAGTGTTCCACCCTGAAAAGTGATTCCATTTAATAAGAAATAACGCTATTTTAAGATTGGAAAAATGCACAATCTTACAGATCAACTACCGTGCCTGTGTCTGAAATGTACCACCCAACCACCATGCGTATTCATTTTTTTATATTATGAAAGGATTTGGACAATTCGCACTTTTAAAATAAATTCTGCTTCTTTTCCAGTCATAATGAGTGACTCCTTGACTCTATTAAGGAGTTCAGAAATTTTGAACGAATTCAAATCAAGTCTTATCACCAATTCCTTTTTAAAATTTTTTGGTATTTGCAAATAATTTTTTTTAATATGAAAACAAATTTTTTCACTGTAAAAATAAGTCTCATCACCGATTCTTACTTCTGATTTTTTTTGTATTTGTAAATAAATCTCTTTTTATTCTTACTTCTAATCTCTTTTTATATGTAAATAAATCTCTTTTTATTCTTACTTCTAATCTCTTTTTATTCTTACTTACAGAGTTGAAATGTGCATGCACAAACCACAAACTGAAATTCCGGCGGAAAGCGGAATCAGAATAGAGACAAATAAACGTCGCTGAGGTCTTTAGATAGTGAGTTTCCGTGTTTACCGAAACCGTTTTTCTTAGTCCGCATTTACAAATAAACTTGGGAACTAATTAGCAGACTTTCATGGAAAATACAAATGCTCCACTTTCTTAGACTGCGCCCGATTCCTGATAGTGCGCTGTAATCGTGTCAACTCTGAAATGAATGCAATTTTTGTATTTTACGTCTCTTTGAAACCGAGCGCTCAAATCCGCCATTGGAGCCCTATGGCATCGAATCTGTTTTCAAAGTTCAAACCCAACTTCTAAAATTCCTCCGTCCAGGTATGCCACGCTGTGTGCCACCATCAGTTCACGTCAACGCACATCTTTCCGAGCGCTCAAATCCGCCATTGGAGCCCTATGGCATCGAATCTGTTTTCAAAGTTCAAACCCAACTTCTAAAATTCTTCCGTCCAGGTATGCCACGCTGTGTGCCACCATCAGTTCACGTCAACGCACATCTTTCCGAGCGCTCAAATCCGCCATTGGAGCCCTATGGCATTGAATCTGTTTTCAAAGTTCAAACCCAACTTCTAAAATTCCTCCGTCCAGGTATGCCACGCTGTGTGCCACCATCAGTTCACGTCAACGCACATCTTTCCCCACAATCAAACATTCATCCGTCCACGCATACCACGCTCGCTGGGCCAGCGTCAGTTCATGTCAACTCACATTTTTCCACACAATTCAAACATTTCCTTTGTTTGAAGGTAAATTTGCACAAGAATATGTGATCAAATGATTTTAGTATTTATTTATTTTGTGATTTGATAGGGTAATGAAAAAATAAAATAAATAATTATGTTAATTTTAAAAATAATACATATAAATTTATTAGGTAGGGGTAAAAGGAAATTATTACTTAATAAAAAATGATATATATTTAAAAATTAAATAATAATAAATTTATATAACATTTTAATGTGAGAAATTCGAATTTAATATATATATGTATGAAAGTAAAAACAAAGGCTACATAGTAAGTATCACGCTTCTAGCTTTAAATGTAATTTAATTAAACGAAAATATAATAAAAATAAAAATTTAATCAAAAAAATAAAATAATGTTTCTTTAAATGTCATCACAAAAAATAAAAAAAATATGATTAACTAATATTGTTTATATATGTGTGAGATTTATTGTTAATATATATATAAACATATATATAGAAAAATTACAATTTATGAAAATGGAAATAATAGAAAAAATAAAATAAAATAAAGTAAAAAGTGAAATAAAAAAATAAATAAAACTAAAAATAAAAATGTAGTAACTAATAAAAATGGAGGTTACTAAACAACCTATAATAAGACCTCAACCAATAACCTTACCAATAACTAAATTTAAATAAAATAAAAATAAGAATAAAAATGAATTCTCAATGCTAAACTATGGATGGCGTAAATATTCGGTCGAACACAAACTAATACTTAGTCAAAGGCAAATTTGAATGCTAAATACGAAGTTTGCACTAGGTATAATAAATAAGTGTTCATTGGGATGATATGTTTAAACTATATTAGCAAACTTATGAATCTTTATTATAACTATTAAAATAAACAGTTCCTAACTATATCATTTTATTATTATTATTATTATTATTATGACTTTATCTAATCATAATAGAATAACTAATCAATATTCATTATATATATAAACTTAATTTTCATTTTCAATATTTCCTCTTGAACTGAGGATTGTTGTGATCCACCTCTACTCTTACTCACATCCGCTCTCAATTCATGAACATCTGCTACACTTCTAATCTTATTGACTTATTAATCCATCATAACTACAGGGTAAACAAGAATTTGAAGAATCACAATTAGATTCTTTTTCTTTTCTCGAGGTCAGATAGATTGCATTGGTCATAGTGGAGGTTCATCATCATCGTCATTATCATTATTATTTATATTCTCATAACTTAATTCATTTTTTATATTTTTATTATTAATTTAATTTACCATTATAAAATAATCGTTTATTATTCATCTATAATTTAGGTTTTTTTTATTTTTTTTATCAATATTTTGTTTAGTTATTTTTAGTTAGTTGTTATTTTTTTGTCTAATCCACATGAAAATATGAACTTTGAATCTCGTGGTTTACAAACATTTCATGATACAAATATGGCTAATTAAACTTTTTGATCGACATTAATTTTTGTTTCTTTTAAATATATTTATTTTTAAATTAAATTTAAATATTCATTTATTTTTACAATGATATTAATTTTATTAAATATTTCACTCTATATTTTTAGAATTTTAATTATTTATCATAACCAATAGAATACTTATAGTTTTTAATTTGAAAACTTTTTATTATTTATCTATTTATTTATTTTTCACAAGTACAACATTACATATTCCATATGACAAATATACTTATATTGTCAATATTGGCAACATATGTCCTGTCCCTTACAAGACAAATTTATAAAATTTAAAACTTATTCATTTTTATTACACATTTTCTAACTATATCTAACATAATTTTTATAGCTAATAACTCTCTTTTATTTATTTTTATTTACAATAAAATATATATATTTTATTAGCCATTTATTATATGATTTATATTACATGAGAGAGACTTCTTATGAATGCCACTAACAAATAGGATATGACAAATCTCAATAAACATAAATCCACAAAACACAACTGAAAAAATAAATTGTTTACCAAACTATTCAAATTAAAATTCTTTGATTTATATTCATTGTACATCTAATTGTTATTTTAATGAAAAATTAAAATAATATTAATTTTTCTTATATTTATATATGAAAATAATATATTTTATATAAAGAATATGAATTTATTATATTTGTGTTCTATTTTATTTTAAAAATTGGTTATGTATTTTTTAAGTTAAATAAAATTGTTAATATTTATGTAAAAAATTTTAAATTAAGATTTCACATCCTTTTTGATGATATATATTATTATATATATATTATTATATATATATTATTTTATATATATATATATATATATATTTTTGTTCCACTTTAGTTTTTTGAAGGGATAATTATAGCTAACTTTTATATTTTATATAATATTTATAAATTTATATATACTAAATTATTATTTCAAAAAAATATATATTAAGTTATTATTGAAAATTTTTGGGAAAAGATCAAATTGAGAATATTTGGTCAAGACATTTCCAACTAGCCAGTGTGGTTGATCTTTAGGACGAGAGTGTGGATAAAAGTTTACTCTTGAATAATGATAAATTAATTTTTATTTTATAGTTATGAATGAAATATGTTGATATAATATTTTCATCTCTTCTACATTAATAAATGAAATTTCATATATTAACTATTCCAACATTTTCTTTTGTAACCTAGAGGAACCCAGTAGCATACCTATAATAAATTAGTTTTTATTTTAAAGTTATAAATGAAATATGTTGATATCTTTTTGTTATCTTTTATATATTAATAAATGGAATTTCATATATTAATTATTTTAGCAATTTGTTTTGTAACGGAGAGGAATGGAGCACCCTATTGGTAAGCTAAGATATGAATGGGGGGAATTGGAGCCTATGTCTTTTGAGATTCAACGATTTCATATTTCATAGGTTAACCAATTGAAGTGCCCCCGAAACAACTATTTCAACATTTTTAAATTCATATTTACTTTTTATATTTATTTAATACAATTATGAATTCCTACTTTTTATATATTTTATATGTGTGTGTGTGTGTGTGTTGTGGTGTGTGTGTTTCAATTAATAAAATATTAATAACTTAAATTATTAAATAATAAATAATACAAATGAGTAAATAAAAAATTATCAAACAACACATGAGCCCAGTTAATATTCTCAATATTATGACAACTAATACTCTTAATATTATGACCACTTAATTGGATTATGTGGAATTCACATTCAAAACTGTAAGTTGTAATTATGAGTATAGAAACCACATTTCAAAAAATTGGCATAAGAAGTGTGAATTTAATCTTTATGTCTTTCCATGTATTGATTTTGAAGAGAAAGCATATTGAAAATTCAAGTAAGAAAAATAAAAAATAAAAAATTAATTAATTTGTGAATTTAACCTTTATGTTTTTCAGAGTATTAATTTTGAGGAGAAAACACCTTGAAAATTCAGTGAACAAAAATAAAAATTATTAAATTAATTAATTTGGTGTATCACTAATAAACATAGAAAAATAATTATAACATACACAACCACTTTCTGCATTAATTGGTGTTTACTTGGTGAGATAAGTACCAACAAAAATTTTAAATACTAACAGTACACAAATAAGTATTTATTTGGTAAGATAAATAATTGTAACATACACAATCACTTACCCTACTAGCTAACACTCTACACTAACAAGTATTTACTTGGTGAGATAAGTATTAGTACTAAGTTTCAGATACCAATTTAAACCGGATTAAACCAATAATTTGAAAAATAATAACTAATTTTTTTTTGAAATTTTCATAATTAATTTATATTTATAACTTTTCTAAAATAGATAGTTTTTGATTTTATAATTAAAATAAAAAGATTTAGTCAAATAAAATATAATGATAATTTATATGTGTGGATGTTTTCAATATATTTAAATGCAAATTTATAAAAATGTATAAATTAAATGGTATCAAATATGAGTCTAAAGTAAGTTGACAAAGACCAAATCTCACAGTGTTATGAAGTTCCCATAGAACAAAAACTAGTATAACTGAATCTTGTTAAGTTTCGCTAAGATTCATTGTAATGTTTTGAGGTATCTTGTCGGTACAAAGTAAGTTGAGAGAAAACTAAATTTCACAGTGCTATGAAATTCTCATACAACAAAAACCAGTATAACTGAATCTTGTTAAATTTGGCTAAAATTTATTGGAATGCTTTGAAATATCTTGTGGTTACAAAGTAAGTCAACAAAAAAAACCAAATTTCACCGTGTTATAAAGTTCCCATATAACACAAACCAATATAACCGAATGATGCTTTTGAAGGAGTCCAATGGACCGCACTAGTTTTTCAGACAGCTGGGCGGCAATATCGTCCCTAGAGCCATTCCCAGAGCGTTGGCACACCGACTTGACTTTATTTGCAGTCGTTGAAGTTATCTCAACATTTGTCAAAGTAATTCCTGTGCAAGCAACTGTCTTGCTGCACGAAAAGTTCACAGCCACATCGGTCGATGACGTTCCCTGTATGTTTCTATACGTGACATCTTGTATTTGCACTGCGGATGACTGCACACAACAACATGACGCACAGTATTATTGATACGCACAGTATAACAAGTATTTCGGAATTAATGTTGATGGCAACATCGTTCGCAAGCACACATCCACGGACTTCAAAATGATATTTCAACAACGGTGGGAGCTAAACTCATATTGGTTAGTTGATCACCTGAATTTTACAAGGTGAAGCGGAATCGCAATAGTACTGATCGATGATAATCGGATTCTTAACATTATGAACAACTATGTCTTCAAATATGATATTTCGTGCATAGCCAGAACCGCCCTGTATATTTACAAAAGCATGAATTCTGTTATATCAATTACGAACTGCAGTTCATTGCCGTATGAATAGAAATACTTAAAGAAGCCATACACCTGTTAAACCAAACTGCCAAGTCTTGATTCTGGCTCCGTTGGATGTTTCGACAAAAGTGATGTTTTGGACTAGAATGTCGTCAATTTTGGCTTCTTCTCCATTCTTTCCCAGACTTCCAATGCTGCACAGAAGAAGAAGTACAATTCAGATTTCATCTTTACGGATTGTATTTTCTGCATGATAAGATCCAAAATACTTATCTCACCTGATGCCATGGCCTGGGCCACACTTTATGTTTTTCATAGTAATAGTAGATGAGCCCGACGAAATGGAAATGCAATCATCCCCTGATATACAGTATTTATAATCATAGTTAGCAGAACCTTTGATGTTTATTATGCGTTTGCCAATCTGAACATTAACTAAGTGAAATTAAGATTTGCACTTATAGCAGCTGAGGGGAGATAGATATACGCTAGATGGATATTGACTGATTTATTATTAAGAAAATGGTAATATGGGAATAAACAAATTAACGCAAACCAGTGAAATCACTAACTTCTAACCTGTCTGGATGACACAGTTGTTTATTTGGGCATTTTTAACTCTTTGTAAATGAATACCATCAGTGTTTGGGCTTTGTTCAGGAGCTTGTATCTGAAGCCCGTTTAATTGGATATCAGAAGAGTCGACCACTACGAGATGCATTCGTTGGCTATTGACAAATTGCAAATTTTTTATCAAAACATTTGAACATCTACTAATAGTCATTGCCTGCAAGACCAACCCAAAATCCAAACCACCGGATGAGCACAGCCTTGAATTAAAACTTACAGAAAGATTAAAAAAACCGTCTATAACAAGTTGATCATTGCGTCTTTTTTCAAGCAAATAAACAAGGTAATCAGGATAAGATTGCCGGCTGGAAACAAACCGGTGGAGCCGCATCCAAGCAACCCTGCACACAAGAAATTTGACGTCATTAATATAAATTGAAGGAGCCGATTTATACTACTAATCTGTTGTTTCATGGTAAGTGTTGGGTAGGGAAAGATTTTGGATGATGCTTGTGAAAAGGCTAGAGGTGGAGTCGGAGCAGTCGAACGCGGAAGAGATGGAATATTAGAGAGGATTGCGACAGGATTTTGAATGGCGGCTGACCTGGAGGATAAGAGCGGGGTATGGAAGGAGATTGTCAGTGCCATGTGTGCATCGTTTATTGGGCAAATGACTGGCGTGTATTGGGCAAATGACTGAAACCTTTTGTGTGGTTTAACAGGACCACCCAATTTTTAGTGGCCACATGTACACAACGGTGAGGTGAAACAGAACAGTTAAAGGTAACTCTTACTTCTTGTTTGTTAACCTTGCAGGATTTAGACCACCAATCTTGGCCTTGACCATCAATGACACCGCCACCTTCTATCGTCAATCCAGATATACCATAAAATCGAATCCACAGATTAAGTTCATCGCTATTCCATGCAGATTGTTTATTGGGTGCAACTATTGTTCCAGTAATCTGCAAATTTATAATTTTAGCAAATAATTTAATATGGAATTTTCATAATCATCTTAAAAAGCATACAATCCAATATTCAACTTGCTCACCTCTACTGAAATATGAGACTTGCAAGGGCCAAGAAACGTCACTGGGTTAATTAGAAATGTCTTCCCCAATGGTACTTGCAACACTGCGTTGGAAGATGCCATGCATGCTGCTTCCCATGCTTCTATGAATGCCTATAAATCACAAATGAGAAACAATACGTAGGTATTATAAGAAAGGAATAGGATTTAACTAGTTCTCTGAAAGGAATAGGCACATATCTTTGGCCGTTACCAGAGAGCAAAAAAATATTTATTCCTAGTGCACGAGTACTAAACAGATTTTAAGCGTGAAAATAAAACACAGATAAAGACCGTGGGAGGGAATTTTCCTAAAATCTAAGAGTTCTGTCAAAGGTACGGTATTAATTTAAAAAGGTGCGGGCCCACTGGCTTCCAGGATTAAAGATGTGTATATGCGGAGTGCATCAAATTTTACAACAAAAATATCAAATGAATATTGAACCTATATAATGGATTAAAATATATTCACCGTCCGATCATCTTTTAAACCGCCGGCATGTGCACCGTAGTCCATGACATTGAATATCGGTGAAGCGCTGGAATCACTTTTGCTCAGCACCTTTCTATGAGTAGCCCAACTTGAATCGACCATTAACAGCGCCATAATAACAACAACTGACGCGAATGTAGTCTGCACATAATTTATTTGTTCAAAACGACTCGTAATTTTTTCACACACAGAAAATTAGAAATCACAAACATTGTTTGCAAGGAATTACCACGAATTTGAAATCCATAGCGATAGTTCGGAGGTAGAACCCGCGTTGTAGCCGATAGGTGCTCGAAACTTGTTTCATGGAAGGTAGAAGAGGTGGGATTTTATAGTGCCAGAAACTTGTTTTTGGTTTGCTTTTTCTTCTTTCTACCTAAACCTGGATAGACTCGGGTTGGTCCATTTTATTTTTTCTTCTTTCTACCTAAACCTTGATAGACTCGGGTTGGTCCATTTTATTTTTTCAAAACGCACTGTGGCCATAAAAATTGACCCTACTCTCACTGGGCATTGAGGAAACCCATGTTGCTGTAACATATTCAAATTCCAGAGGACAAAGAATAGTTTGATGGTTATTCATTTTTCGGAGCCTCCATACTTGATTTTATCAATATTTCACAACAACTGAATAATATGAACGCTGAGTCGACTGCCGTTTTTTCCTTTCCACTATCGAATCGAATGATGAAATTAACCTACTACAAATGTAAACAGATAATATCCCAGAGTTGTAGTACCCCCCGCATTATTCGTGGCTGCTCACAAAAATCTTAACTTGTGTATATTGATTGATGGAGGTATTTTCCGAACATCCTCATTCCATTTCCGATTCTTACGGATAGACTGAAATGAGTCACTCTCTTTGACCTGATACGGTGATGGGCCGTAGATTGCGTTTCATCTTCAGAAGTCTTCTTGGAAGGGTGCCTAGTTGTTATGTGCATGTCTATATCTGTGATGCGTTACTTCTTTCGAATTCTTTCTACAACGGTGTACCTAGATGTGATCTTGGTGTTTGGATGCTTGGTCCCTCACCTGTGGAAATTAAATCGAATCGGTGACTTTATTGGTTTTGAAATATGGTTGGTATTATAATAAAATGTATTTTTCTCCTGGGTAGCGTTCATGCATTTTTTGTTTTTGCCATTCGTTGTAATTTCCTTCTCCCTCGTTATATTTTACATGGTAATTATATTTCAAGTGTAATTATATATTTTATTGTTAGGGTTGTTTGGTTATTATTATATATTTTATTGTTAGGGTTATTGGTTATTATTAGATACAATTAGTTTGTAGAAGGTTGTTTAGACCTAGTTAAATGTAACTGATTTTTTTTGATGAATTATTTTTAGATAAATTATTCTTTGGTAAGATATTTTCTTTTTCAAATGAGTGATTTTGTGTTTAAGATAATCTGTTTCTCTTATGATTATCTATATGGTTGAAAATGTAATTTCAACTGCGCAACGGTTGAGCCGTGCAGCAGCATGGAAACATCGCCGACGAGCTATCGCAGATGGATCGGACCCGACGACGGTATTAATTCCTTTTGATAGATTATCGGATCCACAACGTTATCGCGTCGGCATTATCAAAGAAATCGAGGCTTTTATGTTTGCGATGAGCGATCGCCGATATCGCTATCGGCGATAACAAAAGGGCAGGCTTTACCATGAGTTATGTTGCGACCCGATAACATTATAAATAGTTTTTGATAAACTTTCAAGTACCCTCTGCAGGGCATGGAGATTGCGTGGAGTAAAACAAAGTTTTAATTGACCAGGGATTTTTCATTAAGGCATTTAATGAATTCCTCTTGGACTTAGATAGTTGGTAGAAGCCTTTAAGTTTTTTTATTTTTTATTTTTTTTAAGGCAGTAAAACACGTAAGAAACATATATGATATGTCTGTTTTTGTTATGTTGACATTGATATGAATAAAAACTGAATTTTGCACAGCAGTGCGAGTGTGAAGGCAAAAGAAAAACGAAGATGAAGATTTTGTACTGTAATGTGAAATGAACGCAAGCAGTGTGAGTGTGAAGGCAAAAGAAAAACGAAGATGAATATTTTGTACTGTAATGTGAAATGAACGCACAACAGTGCGAGTAGAGAGAACAGGGGGAGCAGCGTGAAAGTTTTTTTTATGTATTGATTTCGTATGGTAAGAAAAGAATGCACAGCAGTGCAAAAACAAATTCCATGTAAATCATATGTATTGTAATGCAATGACTTGAGTGCTGGAAGTTTTGTAATATGCAAAGTGCATAATGTGATTTTTAATTTTTTTAGCAGTATATGCAAAAGGTTTTTACAACAGTAAATGTAAACAAAATTTACACACAGTTGTGTAAATTTTTTTTAAAGGAGACAGAGTAATTTTGTTAAAATGTTTTTTGTGAATCCCGCTGAGTGAAAGAGGATGAATCTTGTATAAGGAATTTTGTTTTAATGAATACAAAGATATTTTGGGTGTATGTAATGCTCTACTCAGAAATATTTGTTAAAGATCCTGGAGAAAAACAGAGCATTGTCTCTCTGTGCAGTTTGTTTGTTTTTGGGATTTTACCTGAAAAATCCCCAACAGTGGTATCAGAGCTTGTTCAGGCTCTTTGAAGGTGTCAAAGAAGCTGAAGGAAGGAGTTTTCTAGCTCCAGCAACTTCTCCAGCAAAGTGAAGACTCAGTGAAAAGGATCCAGGTATTTTTCAAATTAGTTTCTTGTGTTACTGTTGAAGAAACAGTGAGTATTTAAAAAAAAAACAAAGCACAGTCAGTTATTTGAATCATAGTTTAGAGTGCTAGAATAGTCAGCACCAGCACCAGCATGGGTATGTTTAATCCTCAACTCCCACAGTTCAATGGGAAAAACTATGACTATTGGGCAATAACCATGAGAGCCCTGTTTGCCTGTCGAGATTTATGGGAATTAGTTCAAAATGGTTTTGAAGAACCATCAGATGAAAATGAGTTTAACAGATTAACTCAGGAAGAGAAAGATCTGTTGAAGAGTAATAGGAATAAGGATTCAAAATCCCTTGTATCTTTGTATCAAGCAGTGGATCAGAGTGTGTTTCCAAGGATAGCAGCACCCAAGACATCCAAAGAAGCATGGCATACTCTCAAAACAGCCTATCAAGGCATGGAGAAAGTGAAGACAGCAAAACTACAGTTGCCGAGGAGAGATTTTGAGAATCTAAACATGAAAGAGTCAGACAATATTGACTCATTCTTCACACATGTGATTGAATTTGTCACACAAATGAGGACTCATGGAGAAGTCCTTGAAGAAAGGAGGATTGTGGAGAAACTATTGAGGGTCCTACCCTAAAAGTTTGATGTGATTGTTACCACCATAGAAGAGACAAAGGATTTCTCAAACTTTTCAGTTGATGAACTTCATGCATCATTGATAACACATGAGCAGAGGTTGAGTAGAAATGAAAACTAATCTCTAGAGAAATCCTTCAAGACCCAGATGTCCTTTGGAAGAGGAAGAGGTCAAGGCAGAGGAAACAAAAGAGGAAGAGGCAGAAGCCAGAACAGAGGGGAAGGAACAGTCTAGGAAATGCTCAAGGAAGAGGGAGCAATCCAAATCAAAACCAAGGCCAAGGCAGCAGTCAACAAAGAGGACAACAACATGCTCAATGACAAAGGTATGATAAATCCAATGTCCAATGTTAATATTGCAGAAAATATGGGCACTATGCCAGTGAATGTAGGAAGAAGCAACATGATATGAGTAATAGACCAAATGCAAATGTCACTAGAGAAAACATCAGTCAAGATAATGTGTTGTTAGCTTGTAACATGGCTGAAACAAATAGTGAAGACATATGGTTTTTAGACTCAAGTT
>APFE031273917.1:76370-89807 GCA_000404065.3 Pinus taeda | reverse complement strand
CATTTCCTTTGTTCGCATCATGAGTTTCCTTTACTCCCCTTTCACCATTAGTAAGTATTTCTTGTAGAAAATTTGTCAAATCTGCCTTCAAATCTATCTTCAAATCGTCAATCTTGGCTTCCATGCCAATTATCGTAGCTTCTGTTAGCTTTTGTGAGCGTGAAATTTGTTGCAATTGGTCTTGTAATTTTGATATATCATGTAGCATTTCTTCCTCTTCTTCATGAGTCATGCTAGAGCCTTCAGATTGCTTACTAGGTGTTCGCATTTTCTTTCCTCAGGGCATCAGTTACTGATACTAATGCTCTACTATGCCCTTTGAATTCCTTCAAAATAATTTTTCAAACCAAGCTTAAGCAAAAATTTAAAAAATCTACACACCTTTTGTTCACTTTGTAGGCGCTCAATATTGCCTCTGATGTATATCTGTAATTTCAGATTATCCAGTTTTGAAATTGTGACCTGCGGTAGCCCACTGTATCCTCTTTCCAATGCCACCAGTCTGACCCCAGTTGGATTCTCCAATGAAGAGTTATGCCAAATTTCCCATAGTGACCTGATTATAGACTAATTCAGTAGAGCGAATTTGTACGATGTGCCACGTGTCCCTGTTTCGACCCTTGGCTCTAAAAAATATATACAAGAAACTACAATCTGTCCTCTTTCTGTACCTTCTTACAAAATTTCAATCCGATGCTCAGAGAGAAAGTTATGATGATTTTCCCCAGGTTACCTGTTTGGAATGTAATTCAAGAGTCTGTAAAAATACCAACTTCCTCAGATCATATCTCCGCAAATGTAACATAAAAAGCTCCGAAATTCGGACCTAAGATTCAGCGTGATTTCTTCACAAATGGGTTTTTTGTTTGGCTTCTGAAACGTCACAGAAAAATAGTTATAGCAAAAATTCCACGATGACCTGTTTGGAGCAGCGAAACCCTAAAATCCAAAGCTCTGATACCAAATGTTATGAAACCAGCTCAAGAAAAGAGAGAAAAGATAGATGAACGCCTAGAATTTAGCCTCTTCGAGGGAGAAACCTCCTTTACATTACATAAATGAACAATTCTTGGATGATTCAAATGACAAAACCTCCTTTCTATATATAGGAGTCTAAGGAGTCACAATATAACCCAGCCAACCTAACAATAATAATATAAAGCCACAGAAATAACAATAGAGGGATTCTATGCGGCACAATAATAATAGTATGGGGACAATAGGGGCACAACAATATTAATAAGGGGGTACAACTACAATAGTAATGGGGTAATCACTAGTACTATAGGGACCCAACATACAAATAGGTATAAAGCTAGACTTGTGGTAAAGGGGTTTGCACAGAAAAAGAGTATAGACTTTGATGAGATATTTTCTTATGTTGTTAAAATGACTTCAATCAGAACTATTTTAAGTCAAGTGGTAGCTGAAGATTTTCATCTTGAGCAGTTAGATGTAAAGACAACCTTTTCCATGAGAATTTGGAGGAAGAGATATATATGCAGCAACCACAAGGATATGATGTAAAAGGGAAGAAGAAACTAGTGTGTAGGTTGAAGAAGAGCTTGTATGGCCTAAAACAGGCTCCAAGGTAGTGGTATCTAAAATTTGACAGGTTTATGTATGAACAAGGTTATACTAGATGTCACTATAATCATTGTGTTTATCACAAAAGGAAAAATGATGGCAACTATATTATATTGTTATTGTATGTAGATGACATGCTTGTTATAGGTTCTAACATGCAGGAAATAAATGTGCTCAAAAGAAAATTGGCAAACTCATTTGCAGTGAAGGATTTGGGTGCTGCAAAACAAACCCTTAGTATGAGAATAACTAGAGAGAGGAAGACTCGAAAATTAACATTGTCTCAGAGTAAGTACATAGAAAAGGTGTTGAAAAGATTTAATATGTAGAATGCAAAACCAATTAGTATACCTTTGGCTAGCCATTTCAAACTAAGTAAGGAGGTGTGTACCAAGACTTAGGAAGAAATCACTGATATGTCTAACGTTCCATATGCATCAACAGTTGGAAGCTTAATGTATGAAATGGTCTGTACAAGGATTGGTATTGCACATGCAGTGGGAGTTGTAAGCAGGTACATGAACAATCCAGGAAAAGAACATTGGAATGGTGGTGAAGTGGATTCTCAGGTATTTGAGAGGTACCACAAATCAAGCATTATGCTTTGGTGGTTCAAACATTGCCCTACAGGGATATGTTGATGTAGATATGGAGGGTGAGAGATAACAAGAGGAGCACAAGAGGGTATTTTTTAATGTAGGTGGAACAATTGTCAGTTGGGTTTCAAAACTGCAAAGTGTTGTTGCACTCTCTACAATGGAAGCAGAGTATGTTGCTGCTACAGAGGCTAGTAAAGAAATGATTTGGTTACAAAGATTTCTAGATGAGTTGGGTAAGAGGCAAGAGTTGGGCAAGTTATACAGTGACAACTAGAGTGCCATACATCTTGCAAATAACTCTTCATTTCATTCCAAGACAAAACATATAAATCTCAAGTATCATTTCATATAGTCAGTGTTGGAATATGGACAGTTGAAGCTAGTAAAGATACACACTAGCTAGAATTTGGAAGATATGTTAACAAAAGTTGTAACCAAGGAGAAACTGAGATTTTGCTCGGTTTCAATTGGTCTTCAAGTATGATGATGAATATGAAAAACAACAAGGTCCAAAGTGGAGGCATTATCCAGCAAATGAAGCAGTGGTGGAGTTGCTATAACCCGTTTCCAAGTGGGAGATTATTGGCTATGGAGCTTGATTATCTTCTTTATTTAGAGGTATCACCACATTGGACCCCAGTTCATAATGTGGCGGAAATGCCACCCGTAAAATGTACGTTGCAAGGGGGGTCTAGGGTGAGTGACTATGATCTTTGGGAGCCCCGCTTGGTTGGGGATTAGGGGCAGTGCCACCGAAGCTAAAAATATATGTAAAATTGCCTTATAAAATGTTATAATTTTGTAGTCAATCTGGGCCGTTCATTAGGTAGAGATCTGATAGTAGAAGTTATGTTTAATTTAGGGTTTTTTCCCTAGAAGGAAACCCCTCACTATATATGAGGGAATTTTATTGTGTCTATGTAGATATGTATTCTAAGTGAGAAAGAGGGAGGAGATTGTGTGAGAGCGAAGAGGGAATTACAATGGATTTGTTGTAGGTTGTATCTCTTCCGTTTGCTAGATAATATAAAAGGAAGGAATGGTTGTTTCTCCATGGACGTAGCCCAAATTATGTGAACCACGTGTATCTGTGTCTCTCTTGTTTTATGTGTTTTCTGTGTTTATATTTCTGCAATATATTTTATGTGTTCCATTGCTTTGTAATATATAATTTTCTAACATTATGAAGCTAATAATAGAGCAAAATATACAGATCAGACATATGGAGGAAGAAATGGAAAAGATGATAAAAGAGAAAGAACAGAGTCAGAAGGTGGCCATAGTCCCCCTGGATTCCATACCCATCACTTAGCTCCCAACAACAGGAACAACAACTGTAACTACTTCTTCCACTCAAACTACAAGTGCTGAACAAGTGAAGAAAACACTGGAGAATATGTCAATTCAATCAGAATAAATCAAGACATTGCAAGGGCAGCTCAAAACTCTGCAAGAACAAAAAGCAATAACTAAAGCCTCTCATATGGTTGAAGTGCAGAAATCACAACGAATGTTGGAGAGATTACAGAAGGTGGAGAAGGATACAAAAATTGGTCAGACCTTGGCCCAAGCCAAGGAAACCATTTGGATTGGTATTTTGGACTCTAAGAATGAGATTTGACCATGTATCCAAATCTTTTTAGAACATAAAGAATTAATAGAAAATGCCACAAAAACTTTTGTTTAGGTAAGGGAAAAGCTAGGAGATATTCCCACAGAAGCCTCCAATATCATTCGATTCCTGAATTTGAAGACTAAATATGAACTTGAAAAATTAGGAATTAGTGATAGGATTGCACCATTTTGGAATTCAAGTAAGTTTTTACTAAAAGAAACCTCATTGATCAAATGGAGGAAAGGTGTGAGACACGAGAGCTGGGAGTGAACAGGTTTTGCAACAGAATTGAGGCATTAATCCAGAAAGGGTTGGCCAACATATATGTGTAATGATAAATTGATCACTTAAAAAGATATATTCTGAAGTCGAAGGAAGTGGCGAGAAGTAGCATCAAATTTAGTGGGATAAAAGGTAGTATGATAGTAAGAGTATTTTTAGAAACTATGGAAAATGATTTCTATATCCAGAATGAAGTAAAACATGTCTTCCTAGTAAAACCAAAATTTTCCAAATACACTAAGGTTGATTAGATTTACCGGAGGGTAAACAAATTAACCATACCAGATGCAAAAAGGTGGGAAGAATCATGTGAATTACTGAATTAAATGGTAATTCAGATGTAGTAAAAACAATAGCTAGCACAACAACCAACACATCAACACAACACAGTTTTGAGGCTGATTCATCAACTGAATCCACCAAAACAGAGCCACCTCTTCATGCAATTGTCTACCTCACCTATCTTTCTGCTAAAGATCAATTTTATTGTTTAGAATTATGCTAATAATACACTGTCAGTTGAGACAAAGATTTTGTAATTATTTTGTATTTATTTGTATAAATAATTCAGAGTTTGAAGTATTAAGGGTTGATTGTTGAGTATAATTTTCCTCTGCAAAAATTTTAATTTCCCAGTTGCTGGACGCATCAATAATACAATGAAATTTTCACAGGATTCATGTGGTGTACCAAATGGTGATCTTTTTCTTGAGTTTATGTGTTTGATCATTGTTTTCTTTCTCTGTTATTTTTGAAGTTCTCAATTACCTAACAAAAACGGTGATGAATATGATATGTTTCATAGAGCACCCTATTCTGGCTGTTAATAATTTACATGTTTTCTGCTGAAGCCAAATTAAGGAATTCTTCATTGATCCTTAGTTTCTATTGAAACCTTACATTTTGGTTGTTCCATGATCTATTTAATATTCTGAAATATCCAACTAGTACAACCTAGCTTTCCCTATGAAACTCATCTAAAATTTGGTGCAGATCTAGTTAATCTTTAGACTCCATAGCCCAATGGAATTATAACAATTAAATCAACCAAACAATCAAATCAAAATAATCAGTGCAGTAATAACTTGCCTAAAATTTACATAAAACAAAGCTAAATTTTAGGGAGAGATCCCTCTCTGAAGCTGGTAAGGCTAGATCCCAGCTTCCAAAGTGGTTTCGATGCTATCCTATGTGTTTACTCCCTCAATCTCAAAAATATAGAACAACAACATAGTGGCGACCATACTAGGGACGATACTTTTTATATTGAAAAATAATTATTCCCTAGTATTCAATTAGTATTTCAATAAATTAAAGCTCTTATATCACAATGAAATACATGATCTAAGGTTGTATTCTTGTATATATTTGAGTGTGTTATCAATTTTCATTTTATTAGCTGTGTGATAAGTTTTTAATAGATCTAGATCCTAAACAAATTTTCACCAGAGCTCACCTAGATCCCAACCCTATTGAATTTTTAGATAATCCTGAGAAATTAGTGAGAAAGAAAAGTCGTACAGAGAGTCAGTGTAGTAATAATCCTTTATCTAGGTTCAAATCTCTTCCTGAGTATAGTCCTTTGTCAAGGTCTAACTCTCTTACTGAGAAGTTTGAAACTTTCAAGACATTGAGTTTGATTTTCCTTTCCAACATAGCTTGTTTAGATCAAAATCTGAGAGCATTGTAGATCAGACTATCATTGATTAGCTTTACTGCGACCATATAGACCCCAAACTTAGCCTCCTGAATTATATCATGATCTACAATACCTACAACAATTTGATAAATTATAGGATCTAGTCTCGGTTTTGAAATATGCCATTGAAGAAGCTTATATTCAATAATCTGTTGAATTTTCAGCTTTAACAGTTGTAGCGGCTTCTTTTTCCATCCATTCTTCTTAGTTTGTTAATTTACAACCCCCTAGTCCTACTCATTCTACGGTCTCTACTTTTTCACCTATAATATCTCAGAATGTTGTTCCTACTATCCCTGTAGTTATCACAACTACACCTTCTACAGGTCCATCTTCCAATCAAATTCTCACACCATCTATGGCAGCTAGGTATGCACCTTTGGTGTTACTAGGCCGGCTAAATGCTATGCCTATAAATTATCAATCCAAAATTTTAACATTTGATAAGAATAGCTCTCATACTTCTCAGTAGCACGTGGATATAATGAATGATGTTTTGACCTTCAAGAAGTAGATGAGGCTGATGTAAAAATGAGATTGTTTGCTCAAAGTTTAGGAGGTGACGTCAAAAAATGGTTTAGGAGTTTACATGCAGGAATTATAGCCAACCTTGATGCATTCCATCAAACTTTCTTAGCTAGATGGGAAATAAAGAAAAATCCACTTCAACTCTTGAATGAATACAAAAGACTAAAAAGAAATCCAAATGAAACTATGGATGAATATTGTGAACGGTTTAATATTGTTTACAATGCAATTCCTACAGACATCAATCCCTCCCCTGGTCTAGCTTTAATTGAATTTCATGATGCTTTTGATGTAGACATGGAATATCAACTTAGAGAGAGAGGCCCAAAAACTTTGGAAGAAATGCAAGCCAATGCTATAAACGTTGAAGCTAACATCTTAACCAAGAAGGAAAAACTAAAATTTGAATGCAGGGTTGCCATCAAAGAAGAGCCTTCCACTTCTACCTCTAATCACAAAATTGATAACCCAGTGAGGGTAGTGGAAAAGATGATGCAGAGAGTAAACATAAATGATCAAGCTCAAATGAGAGAAAATCAAACTGCTCCTCAAAATAGGAATCAAAACTTCAGAAGGAGTGTTCCCCAAATCAAACAACGAGAACAAAAGGGTCCAGACCAGCAAGTTCGACCTCTTTTTCAGGAAAACCATACTGATGATGTGGGTAATATTATTGAAGATTTATATGATAGGCAAATAAATTTGATGAGAATAAACGATGATGAATATGTTTTTCTCACTCAAGATGAGTAGGAACTTTTCCTCCTAACTCAAACCAAACTTGACTTTGAGGAATCAGATGAATATAATTAAGGTTTTTAGAATGCCATCATGGAAGTCCATAGGCAGTACAACCTTAGGAGAAAAAAGAATTCAGACACTCTCAATAGTAAACAAATATGAGAATCCTGCTAAAACATCCTCTAACCAGATGCGAGGAGGACCATAGAAAATTATCCTAAGACAATTGTTGAGTATTCTAGAAAAAATAAAGTAGAATCTCCTTCCAAAGAGATAGTTGATAGTGTTTCCACAAATACTCAAACTGATATCCCAACCGCAAGCTAGAGAAAATAATCTATATCAAAAGAAATTACTGATCAATCTGATTTTCCCAACCTAATTAAGAATCAAACATCGTTCAATATTGAGAATGAGTTAGCAAAACTAAAAATTCCTATTCCCCTAATAGAGTTAATGAATAAGAATATGTACAGACCTCATTTGATGAAAGCTCTAAATGTAGGGGAAAACACAGACTCTGTTAATTTGAATGGTGACCAGCTTGAACTCTTATTTGGGCCAGAAATTGAGGGAAAACCACATGAAGGGGGAGTTTCTCCATTCTATGTTAGCTTGAATATTCATGATAAGATCCTCCATAATGTTATGTTAGATTCAGGTTCTTCCCACAACTTAATGCCCAAAGCAGTTATGGAAAAACTAAGACTTGACATTACTAGACCTTATAAAGACTTATATTCCTTTGATTATGTTGAAGCCTAGAAAATTGGGTCTACAAAAAGGGGGATACCCACCTGGTCTGAACCTTGAAAGCAGCTCCTTTTCCGTCTGGGATGGTGGGTCCAACTGGGGATAATGGGACTAGTTTCCCAATTTGTGTGTGTTGATAAGAATTTCATATTTCTGTTTTCTAAAGATTTCTAAGTAAAATGCTGTTAATCTAAGTCTAATTTAAAAATGCAATTGTATTCTAATGAACAAAAATATTTAAGTCTAAAACTAACCGAGGATTCAACTTTTTACTTATGCGATCTAAATTAATTTCTAATAGCAATTGGTAATAAAGATCATTCAATCACTACAAGAAAAGAATTCGATGAAAATAAATTGTTTCGTATAAAAAGTTAACCGAAACAATTGTGAGAAGAATATCGCATAATAAGTCATTCATATATTAAGCATAAATAGAATAGTCATTACTATACAAAAGTGCCAAATAATAACTCAAACGCTCAAGCTTTCATATATAAATAACCGAGCATAAAATATTACTTGGACACATAAGCAGAAATAATTAAGAGATAAAAGTACCATTGATAATAAGTTCTACTCATGAGCTTCAACAATATAGATTTATCTCTTCCTAATTCAACATCTACTAAGAGTACAAAAGTGCATTTCAGTAGCAGATATTAAACACAGATATCAATAAATCTTGTTCCATTCATTCATCAAAACCTCCTCTGAGGGTGCAGAAGTGCATGTTCTGAGGAAATGTTTTTGAAAAATTTCAGGACCCCTCTCTAAATGCAAGAGAGGGGTTAAAACACTACTTCCTAAATATTAAAAATAGTTTATTACAAAAATATAGGAGGAGGTTTAAATGACCTTCCTCATCTAAGGCAAAAATAAATCAAAACTAACACTAAAACTGAATCTGGAATTAACTATCTATGTATCTGTTCTCTGTGGTCGCAAGCATTCAACATTGGCTTGAGAAGTGTCAGTTGGCCGACCTTCGATTTTAGTTTCCCTGCAAAAACAAAATCGGCAAGTGTTGGCACTATCTTCTTGGCAGAGTTTGTAAGGCATCTAAGGGTCATGCATTGACTGTGTGGTTTAACCAAGTACTACCAGTAAGTTTCCCAATTTAACTTGGTTAACTTCTTGATGGACTCTGCCCTTTCCTCAGCTTTCTATCTCCAGCTTGTCTACAGTTGCTATGCCTTTGGGAGAAATCCTGGTGCGGTCTCTGAAATGAGGTTTGCTCTGTGCAGGTTTTCATTGACACTATTAATGATGTTGTTTGCCGCTGTAGCTACTTTTTCCGCTACCACGCGTCGGGCACTGAATGGAATCGCTAGGTTTCAGCCAAATCTGCTTACCGCCTAAAGGTGCACCTGATAAATACCGTCGATTTTGGGGTGTGGGACTCACCTTTAGCCTTTAGCACTTTTCCCCGTGGTTTTCGAGCTTACATGTGACCGAATGCTTAGGGGCTTTCCTTCTCGAGGGGTTTTTCCCAACGATGCGTGATTAGTGCTAAGCGCCAATCGCGCATCGGAAACTGTTTCCTTTTTCTGATCCGGGCTTTCCAGGTGCTATTTTTGCCTCTTGTGCAGTCTTGATGGGCATTGGTCAGTGCACTTTGTCCTTTTTCAATGGTTCTTCCCTTACCGACCAGTTGTTGGTGCACTCCGCCAAATCTTCATTTTCCTTGGAAAGCTTTTCTACGAATTGCTTGTTGTAGGTTGCTTGCGGTTCTGGTAGATGATGCATAAGACTTAAATCTTGTGCAGTGAATGACACAATGACGTCTTGGCCTTGAGTCTTGAATTGTCTATCTGTTATATCGGCAGTGTCCAGTACCCACTTGACCATGTTTGTGTATGGAAGAATCTTCGGTCTTGGCACTATTTGGTGCAAAAATGAACATGCAAGTTTAGTGATTGATGCCTTAGATGACCTGTGTGAGTCTGTTGTTGCTTTAACCTCTATAACTCTCAGCTTTTCTTCTTTGAGCAGACTGTACATGCCTTCCCAAGTAGTTATGTCGGGATCTTTGTTACAGGTGGTGTCTATGTATAAGGGCGTCATCTCTTTGTCCTCTTCAACCAGAGCTTTTCCCTTCTTTCCCATTACGTTATACACACTTTTGTGTATATTAGTTTGCTTGCCGCTCCTGCAAATTTACAAGTAAGGAAAAAATAATGATAAGAAATAAAGTGACGGGAAAGCTCTTTAATTCTAAAATCATATCCGATATACCACCCTACGTGAAATAACCTTTCGATCAGATTTAAATCTTATCTCATAAATGACCATCAACTAACCATTAAATTAACATTAATGCCCATAACTTGGTATCGGATTACGAGAAAAACTTTATTGAATGATGAGCCCTATAGATCTGCGATAAAGCGATTTTGCGATTTGCTTCACAATATCGCAGATCGCAATATCGCTAATCTGTTTTGTCAACAATCATTTATCACCTTATGCGTTTGCAAGATGTGATTTGCAAGATGCCATATCGCATATCGCCAGATCGGGATATTTTATCTTAGGTGATACTTGCGGCATATGAAAGCTGCGATGCATGATGGGTCTTTAAGGTGTGCGATCTTGCATCGCATTTTCTCAATTTCGGAAGTTTCTTTATATGATGTCCTCCATTATTCTTTGCGATGCGATTTTTGATTGTTAAGAGAATGATTTTATTTGGAAATTATCATAAAATTTAAGTTTTTGGGTTTAACGGGTGTTTTCCTAAGTTTATGATAGCATGTTTTATTCAAAGGGAAACATAAGTGCTAGTTTTTTATTTTTTATAAGGGTCCCCATTTATTTAGCTTTATTACTAAAACTAAATAGAAGGGGGGTTGTTGCTGGCCACAACAATTGGCGATTCACTAGGAAGAACCAGTTATCTCTGATTATCTTTTGAATTTTCTAAACTTCCAAAACAGAAATGTTTTCTGGAAAATAAAACTTTATTATAGAAATATAAAGTGCATCATGTTTTCAGCTGTCAATGGTAGCTTGTTTCTCCTTTGTTAACTCTGATTATTTACTTCTCAAATCTAGTCATTGAATTTACATCAGCCACTACTTAGTTTATAAAGATAAAAACAAAGACTTTTCTATAGATCAGTTTTAAGTATGCTCATTTTTCGTAGGTAGAGCCTCTGCTGCCAGCAGGCGTTCATAGCCTCGACAGGGTTACCTATTACCCAACAATGATCTTGTATCCTACTTAGAGAAATATACAATTTTTGAAGATAAATCCATATCCACACGTGTTGTTTTTTGTTTTCTTTTAATTCTTAAAGAACAATGTCTTGGTTTGGTAGCCAAATTATGACAATGCCATTCACTTGATTTATAACTTTGCTGAAAAAGCTAGCTTGTGATGAGACCCCTTGTCTTTTGATTGCAAAAATCTTGAGCCATTGCCCTGTTGTGGTATGCAATTTTGGAAATGTCAGCAAATCATAATATCTATGATCATGATAAGTCGGCTCGTGATGATACCTCTTATTCTTTAAGCTTAGAATGTATCATTGGATTATTCATTGAAACTCGTAATTCCCTAGGTGGGGAGGAAGTCATTGGTTCCTTAAGAATAGCTCTAGATGAATATTATAGAGTTTTTCGAAACAACTTTTCTACAGAGAACCTTTGTTTTGTTATTGATGCTTTTCATTGACTGATATAAAACAAATTCCCACTTAAAGGTTGTTTTCATCAAAATTCGTAAGATGGAAACTAATAGCATTTTAGGCTTATAGCATTTGACTGTATTTTTCAATAATAATGGTCAATTTTCCAAATTAGTTCTATTTATACAAGAAAAAAAAAAAAAAATCTAAAAGAAACACTAATCTTTTTCGTGAATTTCCAAAGTTAACCATTTATAACCTGTTTTATTATCAAAATCAAACTATAAACAATAATTTACAAAAATAGGAGAGTTCATCTTCTATGGAAAGTATTCTTTAAGGATTTTCCCATTAATAGGCAAATATTCTTTTTTCCCTACTAAATCTTGCAACATGAAAGTGGATGGACCTATGATTTCAACAATTTGGCATGGGCCGAGCCACATTCGTTGGAATTTAGAATGTTTACCTTTTTCCTCATGAGCCTTATCCCATTTCAAAACTAAATCTCCAATTTGAAAATCCTTCCTAGATACCATGCTTGAATCAAAGGAAGCCTTTACTAAGGCTTGATGATGAGCGTGTGTGATTTTAGCCTATTCTCGTTGCTCTTCTAGCTTAAGGATCTGCAATTGTCTTAGTTGTGAAAGTGAAGTTTGTGTTTCATCAATAAATTGAACTAAGGCCAAAGAAGGAATTGCTAGATGAGTTGGGAGAACTACTTCTTTCCCATAAGCTAAATTAAAGGGAGAAGTGCCAATGGAAGCCTTTTAGGTTATTTAGTCTGCCCATAAAGCATACATCAAATATTTGTGCCAATTTTTATGATTCTAATCAATGGTTCACTTAATGATTCTGATTAAGTTTTTTTGTTGATTTGGTCAACCCGTTCCCTTGTGGGTAATAATTGGTAGAATATTTTAAGCTTAAAACCTCTTTTAAGTGCAAATTCAGTCATAGAATTGCCAAAAAAATATGATGCATTATCAAACATTAAAGCGGAGGGTAAACCAAACCTGGTGATTATGAACTAATCTATGAAATCAATGATATGTTTAGCAATGGATGTCTTGAGCGGAATTGCTTTTACACATTTAGTAAAATAATCTGTAGCTGTAAGGATATACCTATGCTATTTAGAAGAGTGAGGAATGATCTCACTTATTATATCCAATCCCCATTGATCAAAAGGTTGATCGATATTGACTATTTGCAAAGGCAATGATGGTTTCTTTTGCCTTCTGGCAGCAGTTTGACAAACTTGACATTTCCTTACATAGCTATGCACATCTTTAAATAGTGTAGGCCAATAGTATCCTGCGCGCAAGATTTTATGTGCTGTAGCATCTCCCACATAATGTCCACCTGCTGGTCCATCATGGAGTTCTTGCAACACCTTTTCAGCTTCAGATTTATGAAGACATCGAAGGAGAATAGAATCATAATTCATCCTAAAAAGTACATCATTTTCGAGTTGATACTGCTTAGTCTTCATCCTTAAAGCTCTTTTCTTTGTATAATCTAGATTTGAAGGAGAATATCCATTCTTTAGATAAAATATGATATTAGCATATCTCGATTCAATATCGTTTAGGCTTACCTCATACATTTGTACCTCTTGATTTGAAGATGATATTTCATAAATAAGCGATGCTCCATCCAACATCTTGCAAAAGCCTTGACCTTTTACAATATTTGCTGGCCTGATCTCAACATCGTATTCTTGTAAGCAGGGAAAATTTTAAGAACCCCCCTAAATTTATAAGTATAATAAATGGGCGAATCTCCATGGTATATAGGAAAAATGGAAGGCGATTTTATCAATAATAGAATATGTATATATAATTTTTTGGCGAATCTCTCACTAGGCATGGCAAATATTTTACTCAATTATAAAATCTTGTAAGATCTTGGTATTACCATGGGTTATAAAAAACTTAGAGCTTAAAAATTACTATTAGTAATTTATAAAAATTAATAAAATTAATAGTTGATTTTTAT